>VMDO01004993.1:0-117313 GCA_007922755.1 Pedetes capensis | reverse complement strand
ACTGCGTCTTACATATTTCGGACATGTAGTCAGGAGAGAACAATCCCTGGAGAAGGACATCATGTTTGGAAGAGTGGCAGGTCAACGCAAAAGAGGAAAACCCTCCACCAGATGGATTAACACAGTGTCTGCAACAATGGGCTTAAAGATAAATAAGATGGTTTGCCTGGCACAGAATCGGCAGGTGTTTCCATCTGCTGTACATAGGGTCGCTATGAGTCGGACTCGACTCGACGGCACCTAACAACAACAAGCCGGGCACAGTGGTGTACACCTGTAATCCCAGCGGCTCGGGAAGCAGAGGCAGGAGGATTGCAAGTTCGAGACCAAAGGCAATCCATATAACTTAGTGAACCCTGTCTCAAAACGTTAAAAAAAAGGGGGGGGGGTGCTGGGGTTGCTGCTCAGTAGCCCAGCACTTGCAGAGCATGCAAGCACAAGGCCCTGGGTTCAACCCCTAGCCGGAAAACAAAAACAAAAACAAAAACCCTCCATCTGGACCCAAAGTGTAGGCTCATCCAACTCTAAAGAAGAGGAGAAGAGATAAGAAATCTCAATCTGAAATTCCAGGTACTCCTTCACATATAAACACATGAGCAGCACTCAGCAAATAAGGACCATGCTGAGGGAGAGGGCAGTGATAATCAACACCAAGCAGAAAGTTGGTCATTTTCTGCTCTAGAACATGTTTGAAAATTTCCACAATAAAATATAAAGGAAAGGAGGGCAAGAAAGAAAGAACAAAAGGGGTACAGGAGGGAGAACATGGTCAACTTATAAGATCCCAACTGGACTGCGCTCCAAAGGCTGATCCTAGGTTTTCCTAAATAAACTGCAGTTGGAAGCCATGTATGGTGGCACACACCTGCAATCCCAGCACGCAGGAGGCTGGGGCAGGATCCATGCAAGTTTGAGGCCAGCCTAAGCTATATAGCAAGTTCTAGGCCAGCCTGGGCTATACAGTAAGACCCTGCCTCAAAGAGCATCCCCTGCCAAAACAAAATATCACAGTTGGGGAAGGGAATTCTTCCCACCAATCCAACCTGATATCCCATGGGAGATACAGGGATGAAAAAACCCCAAGCCATGGCTGTCCATTCTAAGCATTCCCATACCCTCTGAGCAGACTCTCCATGCTCTCTTCCTGGTTCTCTCATGCTTGTCATGCTGTTAGGGCTTGCCTGTTGCTGTGATGTTATCAGCTATGCCACCACTATTTCACCCATGGTAGACAGGTTTCAGCTGAGCTTCCAGACCAAAAGAGACTAGGGAGAAGGACCTGGCAGCCCACTTCAGAAACAATTGGCCATTGAAAACTCTATGAATAGCAATAGAAGCACTGTCAAATAGAGTGTGGGAAAATGAACCCCCCCAGGCTGGAGGGCTTCAAAAGATGACTAGGGAAGAGTTCCCACTCAAAGTAGAGTCGACCTTAATCATGGGAATGGAGTAAAGCCTCCTTTTGCTGATGTGGCACAACTTAAAATGAGAAGAAACGTAGTGGCTGCAACAATAGGCTCAAACATAAAAAGATCATGCAAATGGCACAGTGTTGGGCAGTGTTTTGTTCAGTGGTACATAGGATCACTGTAAGTTGGATCTGACTCAAAGCCACCCTTTAACAAACAACATGCAGACACAGCAGGAGGTAGTTGTTATAAAGTGCTGTTCAGGATTCACAATGGTAAGTACTTTAGAGAAAAAGGTGTTGATCTTTTTCTTTCTTCATGAACATGCCTCCCTGGCCTCAAAAGCCGTCTGTTTACCTTACATGACTAAGATTCATGGAACTAAGTGTGTTACCAACATAACGACCTCACTGAAGGCTGCAAATGATTCCAGATTCCCCTTGATTGCCTCACGATCACCTCACCACCATGAAACCTAGGAAACCTCCACCTGGCACCCTGGGCTCTGCCCTGCAGAAAGCCAGGTATGTCCACCAGCAGCACTCAGGATGGGCTGGGCAGCTTCCAGGTTATCACACAAGCTGCCCACCTCAAGCAGAGACAAGAGAAATCCAGGGGTCCAAAGAGCATGTCCTGTGAGAGCAAAGCTCATCCCCTTTGCCCTAGGAGCTATGGCCCTCTGGGTGGCATTTGCTGAGCAAAGCCCCCACTAGTGCTGTGGACAGAGGCAGCTGTCAGAGCATGTGCACTCACACCTCTGTGGCACCAGCTGCAGAACTCAGTGTGTCTCCAAAGGCAGGCTGGGCCCTGGAACACCTAGGAAATAACAAAATGCAGCCAAAAGAACAGGCAGGCTCTGCCCAAAGCTGTCACAGGCAGGTGGGAGCTGCTCTCCTAGAGGACTACAGTGGCATTTACACCATACAGCTGGGACTGTCTGCCACTGTAGCCTACTCCTGGCTTCCTTTCTGTCCCCTGCCCTGGACTCTTTAGCTATAGGGTGATTATCCTGGAGAGTTAAGTTATACCCTGGTTCCCAATTAGTCAAATATGGGAAATTTCACCATTCTGTCTCCTGGAGAGTCAAGTTACACTTTGATTCTTTAACTCATTAATCTGTTGGTAAATAGTGTATTTCCTGACTTTAATGGGATCCAAAGGTTTCAATAACCTGTCAGAGGTGGTAAATTCAATAAGCTCGGCCATTTTGTATGAAATATTTCCCAACCAATTCCACTTTGGTTTTAGCCAGTAAGAGTAGAGGATTGAAGTGGTTGCTAATAAACCTCATAGCCAGGTATGTTGGATGAGGCAGTGGGAAGGATGTGGTTGTCAAGGGCAAACTTCTCAAACATTAGGAATCACAGATACGAGAATCAACCCCAATATTCAGTTGAACCCATGTGCCAAGTTGCCTGGGGCATAGTGCAGGACAGCAAGGCATAACCTCAGTAAGAGCCTGAGCTCCTTGGAGACAGAGTCCCATTCCTCTTAACCTCTGCTAGGCCTAGCATGGTACCTGGTCAGCCAGGGCAGGGGAACAGAGCAGTTGCTGGAGTTAGTTGCAAAGAAATGAGCAGCAGAATCTAATGAGAAGACTAAACAGATAATCACTTATTTGTGATTGTATTTTGTTTTAGCCATTACATATCAATCACAGTGCCTTTAGTGTGAAGTAAGGGCAATTATTAATGTCAGTTTATATTTTATATAAGGGAATTATACCAGTTATACTCCAAATTGGGAATTATACCAATATTAAGAAGTTAAGAAGCAACTCTCTTTATAGACTTGTTGTTAGGTGCCGTCAAGTCAGTATCTGACTCATAGCGTCCCTCATAAGGTTTTCAATAGCTGACTGTTTCGGGATTGCCTTGGGAGTGGATTGCCAGGAACTTCTCCCATTTTTGCAGTGCTGGGAATTGAACTCAGAACCTCAGAAACTGCAGCGCAACGCTCTACCAACTGAGCTAAATCCCAGCCCTCTTTATAGAGAGAGAAGGTTAAAAGGTAAACACTCCTAACTAAAGAAGAAGAAGTCAGCCTTATGGGAAAGATTTAGCCCCAACTATGCAATGCCTTCAGTGCATGACCTAGATTCATACCTCTCACCCCACAGCATCCCCAAATGCACCCCTACCACCACCTACACTGCCAAGTCATCTTAGTTAGCCAGGGTGAAATTTCAGGTCCCATGGTACAAAGCTCTCTACTGCCCAGAGTCATTCTAGGGCATCCAAATGGAAGAAAGCAACCGTGCAGAGTTGCGGATGGCTGGCAGTCAGGCTCACTTCCACATTTAGCAACAGGCTCATCCAGAGACAACCCCGACCCTGCAGGCAGGATGCAGTGAGCTCCGGAGGGCTTGTACCCCCAGGTCCTCACCTTACCTGCTGGAGTTACTTACCAGTGCAAATTGGGGCTACTTTGGAATTTTTCCCATGCATCCACAACCCTTCTCTCCAGAGTTGGCTCAAGTTTCCTTCTCCATAAACCAGCTGCTCTTAAAATGCCATGGGCCTTCCCCCAACTGCAAAATTACTTTCCTCCCTTCTGCAGATGACAGCAGCATTTAGCTCCCCTGACTCCATGTGTCTTTGTCCACACACAAGCTTGATGTACACAATAACTAATATATGTTGACTTTACACAATAGTTTTTGGAAAGACATACACAAAGAACTCGGAAGATAGCAGTCTGAACAAGTGCCAGAACATTCTACAGCCTATTCTCCCAGGCCCTTCATTTGGAGTCATCTACAGGTCCTCCCCTACCCTGTGCCTCATGTCTAATCAGTTACTAAGACCCCAAGTCCTTCTAAGAACCTCTGCCTCCATTCCCACTGCTGCCATCCCCCATGGCCTCTAGCCTGTGTCTCCAGCTCCCCTTATTCCCCTCAGCATTAATCCACCCGGCATGTTGAAACCCAACTGGCTCATCGACAATATATCCACCACCACGGGGTCCCTCACCCCAGAACTCCCCTCAAAACCACACACAGGGTCACATTCAGTTCATCAACATGCTCCTCCCCTGCAGGATACCCTTTGTTCACCACTGCAAATGCCCAGTGCTCTGGCCAGGCTCACCCAGCCACCATCCTGCCCAAGCACTCCCACCCACACCAGTCTCCAAGTCAGCCTTCCATGGCCTCCAAACACCTTCCTTCCTGGCGCCGGCCCTGACTCCCCCTGCCTCCTCCAGCATTCTTCATCTGAGCCATCCTTTGGCACCGAGTATCATCTAGTTCACCTGAAACTCTTCTCTCACCTGTACTACTGGTTTCTGGATCAGCTCTACATCTGGCTCTTTGGGGGTATCACCTACCCTATGGCCCTTCAATCATTCAGTCCCTGGAGCCTAGCAAAGAGTCCTGCATATAATAGTTGTTCAATAGACATTTGTGGCTTTCATCCATTCACTCCAGCCTGCCATGCTCTATCACCTCCTTTAGCACCCATAACTTAATGAGATCATTGCTTTACTTCTAAGTGCTCCATGTTAAGTAACATTACATATAAACGGTATTTTTTTAAATGCTCCACCTCCTTTCCATCAATCATTTTCCAAATATACAGAAAGGTGGTATACCTACATCCTACAAAATTACTATGGGCACAGAAGGCTGGCAGGTATGAGTCAGCCGACTCTCCTCAGCAGTGCTGAACACAGATCTTCCTCCACCTCTCTACCCTAAGCATGGCTCCCGCAACTTGAGGTTCAGTGATGCTATCTCTGTGATCTCTTGTATAAGAGGATCTGTCACCAGACCTAAATAAGCTTTCCAGAAATGAGGGTGTCTCTGTAAGACTTCAGCTTGCTGCGAGGGGTAAATAGCCAGAAGGCCGGGTTTCTTGCCTTGTTTCTGCCACTAAGGTCCATGAGATCTAGGATAATCTCCCAGAGCCTCATTTCCTCAACTGTGAACACTTGCTGGAGTAGTATAAAGATCTCCATCTTTATCTGCAACACTCATGCATCAAACAGAATGCTTAGAATGATCAACAATTTAACAAATGAAGAGAGAGAAACTTTTGGCATGAAGATTTCAACAGCATTTGAATCCTAAATCAGGACTCAAGGACCAAAGTCTTCCTAAGGAGCTCAGTTCCAAATAACAAAGCTAAAGTCTTCAACTCTGTAACTCCTACAGCCACAAGTCATGTCTCTTGCTGGCATTTAACATCCTTCCAAAACCCAGCCCCAACTGAACTTTCCAGCCCTCCCACCCACTTCTGCTTCAGCCAGATTGCCCTCCTACTATACCAGGCCTTTCTCATTGCGCCCCTTCCTTAGCACAGTTTGTTCCTGACAAATTTACCCCTCTAAAGAGTCCAAAAGAGAGCCAGCATAGTGGCACACACCTGTAATCCCAGTAACTTGGAAGGCTGAGGCAGGAGGATAGTGAATAGAGGCCAGAAGTAGCCCACATAACTTAGCGAGACTCTGTCCCAGAATTTTTTAAAAGGTTTAAAAATGTGCTGGGAGTGCAGCTCAGTGCTAAAGCACTTGGGAAAGCATGCTTAAGGCCCTAGGTTCAACCCCCTACTCCTGAAGAAAAAAAGTAGATAAATTAAAAGTCCTAATAGAATCTACCTCAACTTTCATGCCCACTTGCCCCTGGAATCTGTTCCCCTCTCAGTACTGGAGTCTCTGACAGGCTGAGCCACATCTAAATCCTTCTCACTGGACCCTAGAGATTCACCTCTCCTCACCAGGAGCACATGGAAGGAATATCAATGAGCACTTAAAAAGTGCTCAATGAACTTTGCTTGGTTAAATGCTGTAACACCAAGAAAAACCAAAGCTCCATGATGTTTCCATTACATTCAGCTGGAAAATCTCACTAAGACTCACTCTTTCAGTCAACCCACTTAAAAATCTTCTTTTTTTTTTTTTTTTTTTTTTTTTTTTTGCATATGGGCTCATCTCAACCCTGTAAAAGTGCTGCATTCAGGTTCCCTTGACATCCCCCAGACCAGTGATCACTTCCAACTCCCATTAAGCTCACTATTACTTTACACAGGAACAGCCCCGCCTGCAGATCTGTACATTATGAAGGCAAAGAGCTATGCAGTGACATGGCCCAAACCCATCTTGATGCAATTATTTCCTTGTGTCATTGCTTCTCTGTAGTCTCACCATTGTTTTTCATTTATCCAGAGAGCTATTCTGAAACTTTATAGGAAAAATGAATTATGACTTGCTTTACATTCCACACCTCCCAGTGTACCACCATGGGCTTCAAAGCTTTAGTCAGTGACTCTCAAAGCTCTGAGTCAAACAGTTTCACAAACCAGCTTGCTACAGAGTGTCAACCAGATCCTGCCTCAGTCCTTTCATCTCCCACAGCCCATCTGTACTGTGTGTGTGCTGCTTTCCCATCACCTGGACTCTCCTCCGAAGCCTAGGAACAGGAAAAAAACCACATGCTCTCAACCAGCCAGCATGGCAGAGAGTAAGCTGGAGAAGAGAAGTATCCCTGCAGCCACGGGCTTGGAGGAACACACTGACCACTCAGCTTTGTGGCTAAAGCCATTGACGACAATGTGTCCTCTTAGATCTGTGCTACTGACCTTGACCTACAGGAATGGTATTCTCCTGGATCACCGGAGGGAAGGCAGTGTTCTGAGCCAGGTGAATTCTCAAGATAACAGGAAAGGGCGAGCCACACAGTGTAAGGAGTGTGGACTTGGGAGCCAGATTGACTTTGCTCAAGCCCCAGTTAACCATGTGATCTTGGGCAAGTCAATTACTCCCTTCATGCCTCATTTTCAATCTGCAAACCCAGACACCTCTGCCTACCTCCTCATTGTGGAGGTCTGATGAGTTAATTTATCTAACATGTGTAGAAATTAGGCCTGACACAGTAAATATTCATCATCATCACCTGGGTATCATTATAGCCTACTCCCTCCCCTTCACTTTGTTTAGGCAGATGACTCACCTTTAATGCAACTCCTCCTGAAATCTCTTTTGCTCCCCATCTCTACCTTGCTCCTTCAACACTTCAAACATCAAATGTCCATGCCAGTATTCAAGCAATCACACCAAAATGAACTGACTTGTTTTCTTCCTTAACAAACACCCTAGATTCTCACTAGCTACTGGATACACCTGCTGGCCAAGAATGTTTACACAGGTTTTTATCATTAGACATGTTTTGGAAATGTGTGGTGAGTGCTGAAGCTGGGCAACAGAGAAAACAAGGCATTAAAAAGATCAAAAAAAGCTCTCTACCTTCTTGTATTAAAATTACAGTTGTCATTCTCCACCAAAACCAGAGGCTTACTGGAATCTCCTGTTCCTCTGAATTCAAACTGTCAGCTCAAAATGCTGGCCTTGGAAGGAGACAAGGCAGATGGAAGAGCAGAGGGTGAAAGGAGGGTAGAAGGGCTCAGTCTCCAAGTGTCAGCTGAGTCCTTTGGATGTTATCATTTAATAACACAGTTTCAGAGAGATTTGCTCACCAGAGTCTTGTCCTTCCCAAGCAAACATCTGGTGCAATGACAGGGACAAGGACCGTTTATTCTTTCTTTATTGAAACTTCCAGTGAGGTATTGATCTCATAAATGTTATCCTTATGGCTTAGATGGAAGTCAACTCTCAAATCCAGAAAGGGGTGTGGGGCAACTAGTCCATCCACCTTCTGAGGCCCAAAAGAAAGTTGCAAGATTGATTTGCATTTATGTTTTTTATCTCAAATATTTGGAACATTTTTTTTCTTTTTTTTTAATTAGAAATTTTTAATGCACATCTTAATGTGTTTCATTTTGACATGCTTTTCATTGTGACATTTCCATATATGCATTTTGATAAACATTATTCATATAGGTTGCCCCTTACCCTCCCCTATGCTTCTCCCCCTCCCACCCTTCCCATCTAAGTTTCCCATCTAAGTCTTCTCTATCTTTTACTTAGTAGTATTTTTCTATATAACCTTGGGTTCCAGTTCTGTTTAAGATAGAAACTTTTCAGGAACAAACATTTTGATGTAACAAAACATGTCTGTTGTTGTTGTTGTTAGGTGCCGTCAAGTTGGTATCTGACTCATAGCGACCCTCATAGGGTTTTCAATGGCTGTTTCGGGATTGCCTTGGGAGTGGGTTGCCAGGTCCTTCTCCCATTTTTGCGGTGGTGGGAATTGAACTCGGGACCTCAGAGACTGCAGCACAGTGCTCTACCAACTGAGCTAAATCCCTGCCCCAAAACATGTCTATGAATACCAAAAAGAAAAAGAAAAAGAACTTAGATTATCTGCGACAGATGATAAATTTTACCCTACAGACCAACTGATTGTGCAAAATGATCGTGAAATTCTTATTGCATTGAAAGGGGAAAAGGCACAGAGTCCTAAGTGTTTCACTCTCTTTCCTCCTGTCATACTCGAAAGACCAAACTGATTCAAACGGGCCCAGCTTCAAGGTAGAGAAAGAGAAATGCCATGAAAACTTGAGCCTCATCTGATTGCTGCCCCAGCTGGACAGAACTCTGCCTCTAGCTTGCCCAGAACACCAAGAGCAGGCGGCACAACACCCACCTGACTCCTCCACCCGGGGAGGGCAGGTAGAGAGAGCATCAAGTTGCCTTAAAAGGCAAGATTATATTCCCAGCTTCCCCCTTGTTCTCAGGGTGACTTCAGCAGTCCACTGAACTTGGTTGAACCTCAGTATCAACAGAGTTTGAGGGTTATTTGAGGATTTAAAAAGATAAAGTATTTGAAAGCTGGCACTTGGCAAAACAGCCCTGCTGTACATAAGCTGCCAAGTCCAGTAAGAGGTCAGCTCCTGCTATTATGACAAAGTATAGAGTTGCAGCTGGAATTGTAAAGGGGAGCTAGAAAGAGGTGCCTCCCTGGGAGGAGTCCCTACCCCAAACACACACACACACACACACACACACACACACACACACCCCTTCTCTGCAGACTTTCTATCCTCTGAGTCATTTCTTTACAGAAAATTTCTTTCTCACTTTCTATACACAGACATTATTGTAAAACTGATTTTCACCATTGAGTCCTCACAAAGACCCCTGAGCAGGTATTCTCTTTAAAAGCATTCTACCTCTGGAAGGAATTAAGCCTACACCCCCAACCTTCATGCCCTCTACGCTGCTATCCCTTGTTCATGCCTGGGGCCAGCTCAGCCTCTAACCATCAGGGAAAGAGAGGACTGAGGGGAATATCACCAAGGGAAGAGGGGCAATTGCCAGAAGAAAATCTGACTGATACGTCAACAGGGAGCAGGGAGGAGTACTGGGTGGCCTTGGGGACAGGCAGGAGCCCAGGAGTAAGGCTGTGGAAGAGAGAGCAGAAAGGAAAGCAAGAGGGCTCTAAAGACAAAGTCCTGGCACTTGGCAAATACTTATAATAAAAATATGGCAGGAATCTAAAGATAAGGAAAGAAAGATTAATTGAACCAAAACAAAATGAATAAAAGCCAGGAGTTTCACAAGAAATCTGAAGTCTGGCCAGCACCAGATTGTTTTTGTCTGTCTGGATGACACAGAAAGGCACGTACACCTCTGCCTGTCAGGGACAATGAGGGACCCAGTTATTCCCCTATGTGGATACCTGGAGAAAGGCCACATGGTCAGTCTCATCCCCAAGAAAAGGCATTAATGAATTTCCTAGCTCTAGAGCATCAGGACACTCCCAAAACTTTAAACCTCACTATAGTCTAAATAGGGGCTGAGGTTTAGCTCAGTTGTTAAAGTGCTATGCTGCATTCCCAGAGGACCCAGGTTTGATCCCCAGCATTGCAAAAAATGGGAGAAGGACATGGCAATCTACTCCCGAAGCAATCAGCCACTGAAAACCCTATGAATGTTGCTTGGAGTTGGACCTCACTCGAAGGCACCTAACAACAACAACTAACACAGTCTAGATAGTAAACAAATACCATTCAGCCTTGCCATTTAGGACAATTGTCATTCCACCTTTCCAGTTGGTTTAGGGCTCACAGAAAAGGTAGACAGAGGCTCTACAACACAATCCGGAAATCCCGTACTCACTGGGAAATGCCACATCTCAAACCTCTGTGTTACCCTGTGCAGGACCACAATAACAGTAGGAATTTCAATAAGAAAACACATGTATAAACATAAGATATTTATTTCCAGTAACTCTCACAGACCAAGAGCAAATGGTTAAATGAGAGGCACTGAAGACGTATCTTGCTTTAATTGCCAGGTTCATAAATGTACCCTTAACATTCTAATCGCCTCATTTGCACTTCCTGATATTTGCATCTAAAATCCCAATGCTGGCCTGGGTTTGTTGGAGTGTAAACTGCTGCTCCCATTTCTCAGATGAGAATTTGAGACTTGAGGATGATTTTCCTAGGGCCACATAACTGAAAAGTGGCAGAAGCATGATCAGAACCAACCAATTAATAGTAGTAGCTACCAGTCATGGTGATTTTCTGCACTAGCCCTATGCCATTCCTCAACAATCCTCACTTTTTCTCACAGATAAGACATAGAAAGAGGTATATTTGCTGGAATGTTCTATTAGTTAGGCACCCTTCCTGCACAGAGGGTGGGTGGACATTGGCTGAAAACATCTTAATATTTACAACAACTCTAACTTCCCAGGGGACACATAGGCTAATAACCCTGAAGGGACTGATCAGGACACACTGCCTGGGCACTTTCTAGGGGCAGGGTCTTTACTGAGATCTGCTGGCAGAGACCCAAGAAGAAAAAGACAAAGCATTTGGGGTTGGAACACCAAAAGGAGACAGCCAAATGGACAGCAAGAAGGGGAGGCATTAGGGTAGGGCCAAGGGAGAGAATGCCACGGCTGGGCAGTCTGGGAAGATACATGGGAGCTGTGGAGGAGAATGAGGGATTCAGAACACCCTGGAATCACAGCCTGCCTGTTATCTTCACAGCTCAAAAACATTGCTTTGGGGAGGGGATGACTAGAACCAACACTTTGCTAAATGCATTCCTTGATAAACACTGTTTTAAAAAAAATCATATTGTTGACCTTGAACCACCAAAAAGAGACCAAAGGAAGAAAGGAGGGGCAAATGTATCAAATTTCCCGCATAATCCTTTTATGAGATTAGTTCCTTCTTACATGGTAAGAAAGTTCTGGCTAGGGGACCAAATTATAAAAGAAGGTAATTCTCCTTTGCGAAGGGCCCCTGGTTATAGCAAACAGGGTGGGAATAGGAACCTCAGACCTGTTTTGAATCAGTGCAGCTGGAGCCATCACAACCAGAGAGCAGGGAGCTTTAGAATTTAAAGGATCTTAGGGGACACCCAAACCAACACACTCTTGCTTCATTTTTGGAGAAGTCACACTGCCCCAGCCTCCAAGCCTAGGGACATGGGATGCAGTCTCAGGATGCCTTCTTGGGTCTCAACTCTTAAAAGCCCATCAAGACCACTGCAGCCTGTGGCTAAAGTGCTACAGGAGGAATCTCTCCCCTCCGGCCCCCCACTCTCCTCCCTCTAGCCAAAGAGGAGAAAGTGTTCTGAAAGACATCTTCAAGACTAGAACATTTTAGCAACTCCATTGCATCAAATATTCTTGGCTCCTAAGCCACCTCCTGAATATGCCGGGGGTCTGAAAGAACCAACATGCCTGGCTCACACCCCTAAATAGCTCCAACCCAGGAGAATTGGGACTCCTCATTTCCTTCCAAATCAGTGGTAAAGTGAGATTATCCATCCTTCCTTTCCACAGAGAACAACATATTTTGTCCATGAGTTCTATTTGCCTTCCCGGTTTTCAGCATGAAACATTCCTGAAATCCTCCTGGAGGAGGAGTGACCTATGCCCCCAGCAGTGGTGCCAGGAATGAAAGTGAAGGGCTCCACAGAGGCAGGACTCTGCTCCTCACTTGTGTCTGGAACTGCTGCAAAGGCAGTCCTCCAACAGCCCCCTTGGCTGGGTGGTGAGGGTGGGGTCATTCCAAGACTCAAGTCTAATGCTCTCCAGGAAAAGCGGCTCCTCACCCTTCTCAATGGGGAATCCAATCAGATCCATCCATTTGCCACTCCTAATCTCCACTCTGGCTTCAAGATTCTTCTCAACCTGGCACCAAATCCATTCTGGGGTCCCAGATGAAGCAAGCTCCATAAGGATGGCCAGGGGTGGGTACCCTCCACACCACTCGAAACTGAAATCCACCTACCCAAGTCACTCCTTTTCTCAGCGTTCCCCCACCCTCGGGAGGGCCTTTTGTGATTATCCAGCCTCCTCTGGGACACCTGATAAAGGTTAATTTATATTATTCACGTTTGATACACATTTACTAAGCAGGTGCAAACTGAAGCTATGTGCTCAGCGTATCTCACCTGTAGCTGGACTTTAGGCTGAGAACAAATGCAGGCATTCTGCAATATGTGCTCCATGGGCGGTGCTGGACTTTATCTCAGTGAATCCTAACCAGTAAATCACAGGGCATTTTCATTATTGCAGAGGAAGATTTGGGACAGGCTCTGATATACACCCGCCTCCAAATGTGTTCCTCCTCCTGGCTGTCCTGCGTGGCCTCCAGGTCTGGGGCTCTGAAGTCCTAAGTTCTGGGTCAGCCTTGGCCCGGGGCTCTGGGTGACCTCTTTGTCCCAAACTGAACTTCCATTTTCTCTTTTGTGGAAGGGGAGGCCTGGAGTTCCTTCCAGCTGTACACTCTCACGTCTCACAGTGTCTAGCAAGGGGGCTGGGCACATAACTGGAAGGCAAGGGGAGGGCAGAGGTCTTACCTCCTCCTCCTCCTCCCCAAGCCTCCCTCCTTAGCATCCTCATCTGCTTTGTGCCACAGAGTCACCACAGAAGAGCCACTTACATCTATCCATTAACCCCCGGTGTGCCCTTTCCTGCTAATGCAGTCATACATTCACTTTAAGCCTCCCTTTCTTAAAATAGGACCCGTGGCCAGCAAGGCCCTTGCAGGGAGAAGCCAGTAAGCCCCCCCACCCCAGGCCCTTGGAGGTGTCAGCTATGCCTCTGAGTCCCGTTAGATAAGTGCCAAAGGAAGGTGTGCAGCTTCCTGGCTGGGGATTACACACCAGGGAATCCTGAATGATGAGATCATGCAGAATTCCCTAAAGTTTTGCATCATGGAACTCAATGCCAAATGCTTACTAACTCCATCTCAAGCACAGCTCATTCCAGGGTTGTTAGTGGGGCCAGGAAACCATAGAAATGGAATTTTCAATAGCCATTTCCTTCCAGTTTTTATACTTTGTGGGTTTTTTGAAACCAAGCTAAAATTTTTCCTTAAGATCCTTGTTACCCTGCCAAGGCTTAATAACTCTAATATATCCACTCAATACTGGAGCCTTTGTCCAGTACACTATCACATTTGCTGGTACATGTGGTTTCACCTAACTCTTTCCACCACAAAATAATAAGCTACACAAGAGCACAGAAAAATCCTGCTAACAATTCCACTTCTGCTTCTGCCCCACTACTACTGTGACACCATCTCCCTGGGCTCCCATTCCCATGCTGGGTGCTTTAAAGGTCAATGGCACATTTAAGTATCACAACTACTGAAGCGGGTAGTGTTACTACCACTTCACAGCAGTTCCGGAGGGCCAGCGGCTCTGATGATGACTGTCCTACATTGTCAGCTCATTTAATCCACGTCATGATGAGGTGGGCACAGATACTTCCCCCAATGTACAGAAGAGGACACTGAGGCACACAGGGGCTCAGTCACCTGCTCAAGGCCCCCCAGGAGGTAGGAAAGGAACCAGTAGTCATGGGCTTTGGCTCTTCACCATCACAAGCCACAGCCCTCTGGAAGGTCACAGGAGTCACAACACACGCCAGTGCCCTCCAAGTCCAAGTTTTACAGGCCAACAGGTCGCCAGCTCCACTTCACACCTCATATTTCAAAATGCCTTTCTCCTGCCCAGGATAGAATTTCCTGAGTAAGATCAGTGGCTTCTCTCTCAATGGATAAAAATAAACCTTTACATTTGAATAATTCTTTACAGTTTTCACAAGCACTGACAGATTCCCTCCTCTCCAACACAAATCCTGAAAACCTTCCTGTAAGGTAAGAACAAGAGTAGTCAAGCCTGACTTAGATGCAGAATCTACACTAGGAGGTGGCGTGACTCACCCAATGTCACTCTGCTACTTCTGGCTGAGGCTGAGGCTAAAGTCCAGGCTGCTGGTCTCTAGTGCCCCTCTCCTTTCCACTGTAGGAAGAGATGATTATAAATAGTGCCAAGAGAATGCCCCTGTGGCCAAATCCCCCAGACAAGAATGAATGAATGAATGAATACATGGAAAGGAGGCTGTGTAGAAGAGTGAACATGTCTATAAGAGCTATCTTAATTATTAAATTTTTATTTACTATCTAAAGATTTTAATATTTAAGTAATATTAAATCCAGGTGGTTTGAAATTTAAGAATCACAGAAGGCTCTGCAGGAAAGTGCCTCCTCCTCATGCTGTGCTCTTCTGGGATTCCACATTCTCCTCCCAATAATTGAGCAACCTGTTGTAACAATTTAGAAATCCCACCCCCTCCTCAGTCTCAGACCAATTCCAATTTTCCTTAGTCACACATAAATGGTGACTTTCATTTTACATTTTGCTTTATTGACAGTTGATAATACACGAATAAGGTACCAATCAAAAAAGAACCAGAAACAATTATAGTGCAAAGTCAGCCAGGTGTCCTCTTTTCTCTGGCCACCGTTACCTATTATTTCTTTGCTTTGCACCCCCCTTTCAGTGGGATCTATATATTTACAAGCATATTCATATTTTTTCCCACCTCAAACAGTGGTCTGCTACATACACTCCTCAGTGTGTGTTTTTTTTTCAGTGCACATTAATCTTGGGTATCTTTATGTCAACTGCCTCCTTTTAAGGGCTATATCATATTCTTACATAAGGATGTATCATAAGTTATCTGACAGACTTTAGTTGCCTCTCATTGTTCCCAACCAAGATCATGGCTGCAACGACCACAGATGACAGCTGAAGCAGAGGCTCAGACCCCAGTGTCTGTGGTCCTATTTCCCCCAAAACAGAATGCATGCAGGTCTCATTTCTCAACCTCCCTTCTAACCAGCAGTGGCCATGTGACTAAATTCTGGCCATAGGATAGAAACAAATTCATACACAGCAATTTTTAGAAACTTTCCTTTAGAGCAAGTACATTTATTCCCTTTCTGTTCACCAACCCTGTCTTGTCCGAAAAAAATTGTGAGACTTTCAAATGGACAGAAATGATGGTCAAGTGTCCCACATCCAGAGCATACCTCTGGGTTTTCTCACACTATTAATGATGCAAATGTACCTGGGCCTGTTGGTGCATGCCTGCAATCCCACTGACTCAGGAGGCTGAGGCAGGAAGATGGTAAGTTCAAGCCCAGGGGTAGCCTGTGCAACTCAATGAGACTCCACCTCAAGATTAAAAAAAAAAAATTTAAAAAGGGCTAGGGTGCAGCTCAGTGGTAGCCCAAGGCCATGGGTTCAACCCTTCAGTATCATAAAAAATGCAAATGTGCCCTATCATAAAATGCAAATTCTGTCCCATGGAAATGAAGCTGATATTTAGTATCTATTGATCAATTTGGCACTTTACTATAGGTTCACTTTAGCATTTTGATAGTGCACCCATGCAGGGGTGTGTGTGTGTGTGTGTGTGTGTGTGTGTGTGTATTGAGTTCTCCCTTGAATCAGCTGTAGCATCTTCGTTAAATAAAATCTTTGCTATGTGTCCACTGTATATATGTTTGAAAGTCAAGATATTACTTTTTTTAAAGAAAGATATCCTTCAATAAAATATCCTTTTTCTCCATCTTGCTGCCTGGGACAGAGATGCTACCACCTTGGACAATAAGACTGAGACCACCCTGGTTAGAGGGAGTCAGGGCCCTATGACCTTGAAGCACCATGGCCTCCCTGGGGATTCTACTCAGACTTTTATGTGTAAGAAAAATACATGTCTATCTTCTTCAGGGGTGGGGTTTAGCTCAGCTGGTAGAGTGCTACTCTGTACTCTCTAAGACCAAAGTTTGATGCCCAGCACCACAAAAATGGGAGAAGGATGTGTCAATCCACTCTCCAAGCAATCCCGAAACAATCAGCCAATGAAAATCCTATGAGGGTTGATAGGAGTCGGACCCGACTCGATGGCACCTAACAACAACAGTCTTCTTCAACTCACTGTTATTCATGGTTTTCTGTTACAATCAAACCTAACAATGAAATGACTTCCAAGAGAAATTTGTACTAATAGACTCAGTAGTGACTTCACAGGTGCACAGCTGCAGCGTCTCCTTTATGCTGCTCTTGGCAGATATCATTAATCAGTCACGGTGCTTGCTTCCCCTAAGAGTCCACGCTCAAAATGCTTCTCAAGGTCACAGTCTAGGTGGCCATTAGTATCAAAAAGAGTTATGAGTGACACTTAATTGCTACTCCTGCTACAGGATATCAGGACAAGTTTCTCAATTGTCCAGGTTCAAACATAAACTTACTGATTTATACCCCTCTTCCTCCTGAAAGGACTTAGGGAAGCCAGTTATAGGGACCTAAATGAAGCCTACAGAGTTTCGGGACTAGAAGAGTCCCTGTCCTTCCTGTTAGATTGGGATGCTGCCAGCCCAGGGCCCTTCCCTTCAGTGAACTCACTCAGGCCTGTACCCATCTATATCACAGGGCGACGCATCACCAGGACTGTCAGGTGCTAGCTAACTTCAGGGAATACGCAGCGACAGTAGTGATTCAGGACAGGTAGGGTAGTCATTTAAGAAGGCTGGCTTGGCAGTGGGAGCAGGGCAGGATTGATGAAGAGCCCTCCAAATTCTATCCTTCCACCCATGTCAACACCAGGTACAGAGAATGAGCATTAAGCTAGAATCAGGGGAGCCAGCTCTGCTTCTAATTGTTGTTAGGTGCCTTCGAGTATGTGTCCGATTCATAGCGACCCTACATACAACAGACGAAACACTATTGTCAGTGCTTCTCTGCTATTCATAGGGTTTCCAATGGCTGATTGTTTTTTTTGGGAGTACAGGTTGCCAGGTCCTTCTCCCAAGCCTACAGTATCTGGTGCTCCCACGCGGTCTCCCATCCAAGTACTAACCAGGCCCAACCCTACTTAGCTTCCAAGATCTGACTGGATGGGATGTCATAGGGCTATGGCTGCAGGAGCTCCTAATTAGCAGTGTGACTGAGCAAAGCACTTCCCCTCACTGGGCCCCCAGCAGCCCCTCTGAGCCTAGGCTAGATGGTTTCCAGCCTTCAAATGATAGTTCTACCTAGAACAACACACACTCTCAGCGGCCTTGGAAGCAACTTCAGCTGAGCAGGCCAGGTGCCTCTACAATCCTCATACCCACCCTCACTCCCACGCTGTTGGAGCTCCAATCTTGGCAGCTGGCTCCACGGCTGAGAGAAGGGCTGGCCACACTGGTGACTTCACATTCTCCAGGCGGTGCACAAACAGGAAGCCAGGGAGGGGTGATAATTGTTTAATTGGCGCTCCAGCAGCACCTGTTGAGTTTCCTCTAATGATGTGAAAAGTCAGGCGCATAGGGAATAACAGTTGCTTATGGCTGTTAGTGTCGATCAGGATGTACTAACAGAGATGACAGGAACAATATTCCCCTGATAATTTGTTACAGTTCTTTTTCTCTAACCTCCAAGCTTGCAAGTGTCAATAAACCCACCAGGTATACGTGGTGTGCCTGCCATGTGCCCTTCCTTGGTGCTTGCCCAGGTGAAAGACATGCTGAGTGTTAAAGGGGAGACAGAACTACAGGCTCACTTCTTGCCAGCCAGATACTTACCACTCTGCGTGGGGGGACAAAACCAGTTCACCGGCCATCGAGGGGCAGTGAGTGGGTCAGGCCATAAGATGATCAAAGAGTGACCACCATGGATTGGCCTGGCTAGGAGCAGTGTGGATGCTGAGATCTGAGGGCAGCCTTGGAGGAAGCTTAGGCTTCTGAGAATAATCCAGCTTCACGGGGAAGACGTAGAAAGGGCACTAGGATGGAAATGTCCCTTGTGTTTCCAAAAAGAAGACCAGTCTGGCTGGAACAACAAGTGTGTGCCAAGCGGTAGGGGGAGAGAAAGTAGAAACGGGGGTGAGGGTGAGGCTGGAGCTATCAAACTTGAACTTGCCTCCGAAGAGCCTGCAGGGCGTATTTAAACACAGGTTTCTGGGCTCCAGTCCCAGAGTTTCTGAGTCAGGAAATCTGAGGTGGGGGTCTGAGAATTTGCATTTCTAACAAGTTCCCAGTTTGCTGCTGCTGCTATTGGTCCAGTGTCACAACTGAAGAAGCACTGGGCTGGACTGTGGAGGGCCGGGAATGCTGAGCTATGGGAGGTCTTTCCTCACAGAAATGGATACAAGGTCAGGATTTGTATAAGGTGCACCTGCTCTTTTGCACTTCAACAAATGGCTTTTTCAGTCCCCTTCCCTGTTTTCTGTTTTTGAGCAAATAAGATTAGTAGACATCAACCAGTACCTACCATGTCTAATCATACTCCCACTAATCATTTCTGTGCGAAATACATTAAAAATAAGAGAATTACCCAGGCGGCATGCACATACCTGTAACCCTAGCAACCCAGGAGGTGGAAGCAGGAGGACCCCAAGTTCAAGGCCAGAGGCAGCCTGTGCAATTTGGTGAGATCTTATCTCAAAAATATAAAAAAGGAGCTAGGGGTGCAGCTCAGTGGTAGAGTACTTGCCTAGCATGTGTGAAGCCATGGGTTCAACCCCCACACTACTGAAAGGTGAGGGGGTAGGTTGACAGCCATGATTCCGGGCCATCATTAAAGATCAGAAAACACCATCCAACCAGAGAGTTCATCGTCTTTGAAAATGCTGAGTAAATGCCACAATGAAAAGCATGTCAGAACGAATCACATTAAGGTGTACATTAAAAAATGTCCAATAAAAACAAAAAAAGAAAATGCTGAGTAAGAGAAGGCCATCATAGATCAATCATTTTATTGTTACTATTTGTGAGTGCCTACTATGTATATGCTAGGCACCATGCCTATGTTGTTGTTGTTGTTAGGTGCCGTCGAGTCGGTATCTGACTCATAGCGACCCTCATAGGGTTTTCAATGGCTGACTGTTTCGGGATTGCTGTGGGAGTGGATTGCCAGGCCCTTCTCCCATATGCCTATACTTTATGTATATTATATCTTTATAACCACAGTACCAGGTAGGGATTATCATCTCCATTTTACAGATGAGAAAACTGAGGCTGAGACAAGTTAGGCAGCTTCAAGATCACATCCCTTATAAAAGGCAGAGCAACTATTCAAAACCAAGGGAGGACCACCCACTCTGTAGCCCAGCCCTGCATGCTTCATCCACCCTTCCTCCTCTCCCCAGACCTGCAGAAAGCTCTTGAAAGCTTGAGCACAGTCGTGCTGGCCCCACTTAGGGTGACCTACAGTGGCTTTCTGAGCACAGTGTCCTCAGGCACCCAACCACTAAGGGAGCCTCATAGAGGCTGGGAGTGGCGAGCCCAGGGGAGAGGCCCTGGGGAGTGGCTGTTAAATGACACAGAGTTACAGGTTTGCAAGATGCAAAGCGTTTTGCGGCTGGATGATGGAGATGGGAGCAGAATGTGAATGTACTTAACGCCACTGACTTGTCATTGACTATCCACTTGGAAACGGTAAGATGCTAAATTTTACATGATGCATACTTTACCACATTTTAAAATTCAATGAATGAATGAATGAAGTGAAAGAAGAGGGCTGGATTTCTCAAGTCCCTGTTCCAGCCAGTCCATGCCTCTCGTGTCCACAGCCCACTGAGGGACAGCGGGGAGTGAATCTGAACGTGATCTGAGGGAGGGTTGGGGAGGGTGGAGGTGGGATAAAGGCAGCCCTGCTGGTGTGTGATGCTAGTGCCCTACGTTAGTCCTGCCCTCAGAGGTGCTCTCTCACACACAGGCTCACTGCGCTGATGCACCAGCAGGAGTCCCTGGGCAAAGCTCTTCTATAATCTCCTTTGTCAAGGTTTCCACATGGATTAAGAATTTGGCCCTTGAAGATTAGGATGAGTGCCCCAGCTAAGTGCTTGCATCCCAACCCCTAGCCCAGGAGCTCAATTCAGCAAGCATCCATTAACTTAGTGCAGAGCTCAAGTGCCTGGACACAGATGCGCCAGATGGCTGTGTGACCTTGGGTAACCTCCTTGACCTCTCCACAGGCCCTTTCTTTCCCCCGAGTTAAACAGAAGAGATGGGCTAGGATAAATGAGGTGATGCATGTGCCTGCTCTGCATTAGCTCTCAGTAAGGAACATTCTTCAAGGATCTTTCATTGTCAGGGTCTGTGTTGAGGACTCTTGCCGATTCTCCAGGAGTCGTGGGCCAGGGAAGCAGACAAATCAAGAGCAGACACAAGTAAACAATATCATCGTCATAGTGCACTTTGTGGGCTGGGATTTAGCTCAGTTGGTAGAGCGCTGCGCTGTAGTCTCTGAAGTCCCAAGTTCAATTCCCAGCACCGCAAAAATGGGAGAAGGACCTGGCACTCCACTCCCAAGGCAATCCCGAAACAGTCAGCCATTGAAAACCCTATGAGGGTCCCTATGAGTCAGATACCGGCTCAATGGCACCTAACAACAACAACAAGTACACTTTGTGAGTAGGCATGAACATCAAGAAGAGACACAGAACCCAACGAAAAAGGGAGGACTCACCTCTAATTATATAACTATGCCTCACCAGAATCTACTTTTCTTAAGAGGTCTTATGTGTAATGGTTATGAGCACAAAAACATGCTAGCTTTGAATCTGCTATGTGATCTTGGGCAAGTTATTTACCCTCTCTGTGCCTCTGCTTTTTGTCTATAAATTAGGGATCATAATAATAGTGTGCAACAACAACAACAGTGCTCATAACAGTATCTGGAAAGGTGAATATTTTTGACTCCGGTATTTAAATTATCAGAACTTTGATTTGTTTTTGTTTTTGTTTTTGTTGTGTGCGTGTGTGTGTGTGTGTGTGTGTGTGTGTGTGTGTGTGTACGCCTGTGTTTCTGCTCCTTTGCTACCATATACCCAGCCTCATTCTAGAAAAGATTTCTAGGGTCACCATTTCTTTCTGTGTAAAGTAGAACATAAAGTAAATGCTCAGAATATAGCTGATAAATTTAATTCAACAGAGTCTTTAAAAGGCCTAAAATAAAATCTTGTCCTATAGAAACAAATAGAGAAGCTTTTTGAAAAGTCAAATTTGATTCCTGGTTGGCCTCCTTGTGCTAACTTGCCCTCATCTCTGATTTCCAACACCCAGACATCAACACAGCCAAGTCCATGGCCATAGACTTGAGTCCTTCAGTCTTCATATTCCCAGGTGTTTGGGAGGAAGAAGAGGGATCTGTCCCTTTCTCAGTTAGAGAGCTGAATTGCCCAGAGCGAAAACATGTTCCCTCCCCCAAAGGCAGCCTCCACCAGAAACTGACCAACTCTAAATCCTAGCAGCAGATTGCTTTTCTGGAATAACCTAAAGAGGTCTCCCAGGTCCTACCTACATCCTTCAACAACAAGGGTAGCAGTAATCAGCCCTGAGCAGGACAAGGCCATTCCTGGTTTGCCTTGACCCACCCTGGAAGGTCTTTACAATAACCTGCAGCCACCTCCATGTGGAAGGCCCGGGACTTCTCCCTGGGGTTCAGGGCAGTGGGATGGAACTTTTTTAAAGCTCCTTTAGGTAACGATGATGCTTGGTCAAGGTTGAGCCCCACCCCATTATTTCCCACTTTGACCACACTGCATTAAGTTTGCTCCACTGGTTACAGCATTTGCATAAAGCACTCCCTGGAGTCATGCACAAAGCGCACAGGGCAATAAGATCCTGCTCTGGGCGCTGTGCAGGGGGCAGGGGACACAGATGTGTAAGCCACAAACAGCCCAGGCAACCCAGGACCCCTGTGCAGAAAGGGGGAAGCATGGTCCGGCAAAACAGTGAAGCTTGGCTCCAATATTGGTCCCTCTTCCCAGGTAGGGTAAGGATGAGGAAGTGGGAATCCTAACCTCTAGCTTTGCCTATGAAACAACATTCTCTCTATAGAATCTTTGCAAGATTAGACAAACTATTTTACTGGACTCCCCCCTCCAAAAAAGCATTATATGTTTTATAAAATTAACTTAAATTTACAGTGTATGCAACACTTTGGGGGGAAGCACTCTGTTACTAAAACATTTCAGAAGCAATTTACTAAACATTTATTCCATTGACCTAAATAGAGCATAGCCACAGTGAGGGAGCCGGCACTCATTACCGCTGAAGACAGTAACTGTCCAAATCCCAGCCATCAATAAACATTAGAGGCCAACTTACAGCTGGGGACCAGAGAAGGATTAAAGTTAAAAGCATGCCCGTGACCACTCTCTTAAGTCAAACATGACAAGGAGAGCCAAAGGGATACTAGCAAAAGCTTCCCACTGTCTCTGATAATGGCAGTGAGAAAAACATGTCACAGACTACCTTCCAATAGTGGTCCACGCCCACAAGGAGCTGGAACTATCCATGTGGCAAAAATCCAACAGGAAATGAACACTGGAAATTTGACTGTGTTCAGGGATAGTGCTAGCTCCTCCAATACCAACAGATCCCGTAGTACTTATCTAACATTCTGATCCCAGGATTGAATCTCAATGTATTATTTTGCGGTGCAAAATGGTCACAGTTAACTGACCAGATCATCTCATACAGTTCAAACACCTAGGTGTGGACCAAATCTTGTATCTCTTGTATCTGACAGTCTCCTTTTTCCTCAGGGCTTGTGGTGGTTACCAATAAGGATTCTTCTAAGATTCATCCCTCTGTGAGACATTTTAAATCCTGAATTTCTCTTTTAAATTGCTTTGGAATATTGTCTGGATACCAAGTGCCACCTTTTAGACCATATTTTAATGTACTTCAGAAATATTCATCTATGGCCACAACGCTACATTTCTAATATCATTCATAGAACTAGTCAGCTGGTCCCAGCAAGGTTGCTCAAAGGGGCTGTAACACGGAAGGCTTCCTCAGTAAACAGGTGATGAGAACAGAGATGTCCGTCATATTCAGATATGAGCCATGTTTTCCAGCAAGTGACTAAAAGTGTTGTGCAATAGTCAAGACTATCCTTCAACTTTCTTTTTAACAGTACTAGAGCATTGAACCCAAGGCCTCACGCATGCTAGCCAAATGCTGTACCACTGAGCTGCACCCCTAGCCCCCATTTTTTGTTTGTTTGTTTAATTTTGAGACAAAGCCTCACTAAATTGTGCAGACTACCTCTGTCCTTGAGTTTGTGATCCTCCTGCTTTGGCCTCTGGTAGCTAGAATTACAGGTGTGCGCCACACCACCCAGTTCCTAAACAATCTTAACTTAGTCATGTGGCATAGTGTCTATATTGTATGTATTTATATTTCTATGTCCAATGATCTGATTGCACACAGAAGTTTGAAAACCACTGAACTGGATTCCTGTGGAAGGAACAAAAGAAGGCCATGTGCATTCAAACCTTTCTGCTTTTAAAGGTCTGTCAAGTCGCTGGCTATGAATGGGTGCTGAGTGGAGCATTCTAAAGTAATCTGACTTCCCTGGAGGGCTTACACCATTTGCTTTTGGAATTGTGCCTTAATACATTTTAATTTGTTTGTTGTTGTGAAGATTAAGCCAGCAGACAGAGCCTCACCCTCAGTGGGAGGCAGGCTGTCACAGGCCTCATAATAGTCTGCTCTGTTGTGATTTTCAAAACACACTCACATTAATTACAGTAGTTCATCCAGCCAAAGACCTCATCACTATAAGGTGGACCATTATTTCATGTAGTATTAACAAAGAAAAACTGCTGTCAATTAAAGTATAGCAGGCAACCTTTTATGGTGTGTCTGAAATTGTTAGATGCTGGTGGTAAAAAAAATAAAAAAAAGGTCTTAGACTTGATGAAATGCAGTACTGCTTTTAACCTCGGCCTAGATGATGGGTGTAACTATCCTGACTTTTCAGAAAAGGAAAGGAGAGGTGTGAGATTGACCCTCACCATGGGACAGGACAGTATAAGCAGCAACACTCGAATACTGTCTCCGGTCTATGGGCCAGCTTTCGGCGCCACTCTCAGACCCCCAGCAGCCTCCCTCAGGCTTCCTTGTAGTGACAGCCTGGAGACAAGCAGGCAGGAGGGAGACTTTGCTTCCTTTCCCACAAAATCTTCCACTTTGTCTGTGCCCTCCAGGCTCCCTCAGCCTCCTCTGCACCCAGCTCCCAAACTGCACCCTCCTCTTCCCTCCAAGTTCACCCCAGCAGAAGGCCTGGGATGCATTCTCGGCCCCTCCTGCTTCCTCCCTCACACCCAACACTCTGCCATCCCTGACTGCTAGGATTCTACCCACTTCTGCCTGGATTCCAGAGTAGCCATCAACTTGCTTTCTCTCCTCTGGCCTTCTCTTCAAATTCATCCCTGAAAAGCTCCTCTTTAAACCCAGCCTCTAATGAAGCACTAAATGTGGTTGCTCTGAAATCAAAATTTTCAGACCAGGTGTGGTGGCACACACCTATAATCCCAGCCACTCAGGAGGCTGAGACAGGAGGATGACGAGATGGAGGCCAGAGGCAGCCTGCTCAACTTACCAAGACCCTGACTCAAAGAATACAAAATGGGCTGGGGGGGGGTCACTTACAAAATGTGTGAGGTCCTGGGATTGATCCCCAAAAATCACACACACAAAAAAAATGAAAATAAAAATAAAATCCAGTTCTGCCAGGACTGTGGCCCTCTCTTGTCCCTCTCTCCAGCCCTTATTTCTTCTGCGAGATATAGGCTGCCCTTGAGCCCCAGTCCAGACCAGGTTCTTACTGCCATGCCCAACCCTACTAAACTGCCCATTAAACCTCCCTCAGCAGCTGCCAGATGTTGCAAGTCCTCCTGGGATTCAGCCACCCCAGGCCTGGCCTGGGACCATGAGCAATGACACAGGTAATTCCAATGCTTTCTGGAGACTGAGCCCTGAGTGTGGGGCAGGAAGTGCTCCTGCTAGGTAGTATGATTTGGGCCAGGACACCAGGCTGTCAACGTTTACATCCCATCCTGCTCACCCTTGCCTGTTCAGTTCCTTTTTGTCTCTTGAAATCACCCTGACACCCACTTTCACTGCAACCTGGTGGCCTGACTCTACAGAGCTAGGAGCACTGCCTCATGCCTGTGCTTTAACACACTACCCAGTTTCAGGCAGCTTGGTGCTCCTGGCCGCCCCACTCCAGCCTTGCAACTACATTTTCATCTATTCAGTATCATACATCCTGAATAATTATGGGGAAAATCCCTTGCTCCTTGCCCAGCTTGAAGAGGGCTCTCCTCCCTACCAGCCCTCCCCAAGGCATACCACGGAATTAGACCCAATTTAGGCTTGCCTTGCCTTGTGGTGAGGAGTCTGGACACTCAGGACACTTACCTCCTTCCTCACTGAGCTGCAGCCTGCTGACGTGGGCCCACTTTCTGCCTCTGCCTCTGCTGGACAGCCCTAGCCCTGGGCTGGACTCCAATGCTCATGACTACTCCTCACCTCAGCAGGAAGACATCAAGTCTGTCACTTGGACAAACTAAATGTGTGAACAGTACCATCTGCAGGCCTAGGTACTGGGAACCTGCCCTGGGCCCCAGTCTTTAGAGAGTGGTGTTTATCACAACACCAAAAAATGTTCAACTCATTTTTTAAAACACACACGGTGCTTCTGTTGCTAAGAATCCAGTGCTCAGCACAGATATAGTGCAACCCATCACCCTAAACATTCACTCTCATTATTAACATAGTTCAGGTCCCAGGGAAACGTTCCTCCACATCACTTTCCCTAGGTCTCGAAACCAAGACAATTCCATCCAACTGCCATGAAGGTTTGGGGTTGTGATGCTTTTGAAAGAGGAGACAGACTCTGCTTCAAGAGGTGAGGCAGCTCTGAGTGATAGAATTGCTTAGGTCAGAGAAGAAACGTAATTAACTTGAAAAATTATTCCCTTCAGGTAGCATAAGTGAATTCAGTAGAGTCATGCATAACTGAGTATATTTCTCAGGAATGCCAAGTGACCATTTTCCTGCTTCTCTTTGTATCCCAACTCATGGTTACAGAGATACTCATGAATTAGTGTGGCATTAGTGGCTGCACAAAGCAGCTGAAGCACATTTTGCAGTATTGATTCCTATTACTCTTAAATGTGTATAGCCTTAGGTCTAGGCATAGCAAGAGAAAGGTGATACCACTTCTGTGTATTGACAACAAAATGGGATTGAGTCTTAAAACTGAGACTTATTTTACTTCTACTAAAAAAATAAAATTGAGGGCTGGGGATGTAGCTCAGTGGTAGAGCAGTTGCCTAGCATGTGCAGGGCCCTGAGTTCAATCCCCAGCACCATAAAAAAAAAGATAAAATAAACTCTTCAAGCTTAAAAAAAAAAATTGACCCAGACACTGGCACATGCCTATAATTCTGGCAACTGAAGAGGCTGAGACAGGAGGATTGCAAATTTGAGAACAGAAGCAGCTGAGCAACTCTGCAAGCCTGTCTCGAAATAAAATATGAAAAAGGGGTTGGGGTGCAAATCTGTGATAGAGCACTTGCCTAAAATGCATGAGGCCCTGGGTTCAACCCCCAGTACAAAAAAAGTAAATAAGATAAATTGAACAAGCCTTCATTAAATTTTCAAAAGTTAAAATATTTAATTTTACCTAAATAATTGTTATTTAAATTTTTAATATTAATTTATTGACATTTGTCATCTTATTTCAGATATTTTCTCAGATAAATAACTTGAAAGCATCAACATAATTTTAATAATGCTAGATTTTTATAGACTTTGATTATAACTACATTGCATTGACTAATTCTTTAGATCACTAAAAATCAGTATAAGTTGAGATTATGTTAGAAACAGAAGAGATCAGAAAAGAAAAGAGAATTTGAAAAAAGAAAATCAATAGTGAATGAAAAATTTTAAAACTGAAAATCAAAGAAAAGAGACTTCTGTTGAGCCTGAGCCACATATAATTTGAAACAATATTGCAAATTCTTGATTTAATAAATTCAAGATTTAATTACTGATCAAAACAATGAAAATTAACAAGAAAAATATTCCCATCAAGTGTGCAACTTGAACTTGATATTTTGCTGACTTTCAATCAAAAACTCTAGCTTTCCAAACTTTTTTATTTTGTCATTCTGAAGGTGTATTTGTCAACCTAGGAGGCTAGAACATATTTTAACAGTCTGTTTGACTTATAACATTTCAATATTTGGACACATGCTATGCAGATCTCCATCAGCCCTTACACCAGATCCCACAAATGGGGGGAGGCATGGGTGGGGTCCAACGCAGGAAGCAGTGGTAGGTTTCACTGGTAAGAGCTTGGTGTTCAAATCACAACTCTGATAGTCACTAGCTGTATTACATCTTTTGGAAGCCTCAGTTTCCACAGTTGTAAAATGGACATACCAAACCTTATTGTTATTGTTGTTGTTGTTGTTGTTAGGTGCCATCGAGTAGGTATCCAACTCATAGCAACCCTCATAGGGTTTTCAATGGCTGAGTGTTTCGGAATTGCCTTGGGAGTGGATTGCCAGGTCCTTCTCCCATTTTGCGGTGCTGGGAATTGAACCACCAAACCTAGCCAATATTATATGCTCCACACGTGTAAACTCCTCTTTTTCATTCTATAACTACTTTTTATTGTTCCCGTTGCTTTTTACAATCTCAGTCTAATCCAGTGGAACAGTGGTTTCCACTGTGTTCTTCATTTGCACAAATGACTGTGTTGTGCTCTTGGGGATCAGGGCTAGAAAAGAGACACTCATTAAGCCTAGTCTTTCTACCCAGGACCCCAAGAAGTTACTCCTACATTTAGCACATTATGCATCCTGAGAATTCCTAACAGGACTACTGTATAAAGTGAGGAAATTGAAATAATGTATATTTCTGGGTTTTGGTGAGTCAGAGACTCAATAAGCCTAGCACCAGTTTTGCTGTGCTGGCAATATGCAGCCTCTTTCCAGCTAAAATCCAGCTAGATGCCAGAGTTCCAATAGGAGGCCTGGATCCCTTCCACCTTCACTAAGTAAAGAATACAGAAGAATAGCAGCCTATATGCTGAAAGTGCCAAAAGTACCAAAGTGGCTGCAGCTGCAAAAAGATGAGGCTCAGCCAAAGTAGAACTATAAAGTGACCCACAGTCCTTCCTGAGGGTGTGCACTCCAGCCAGTTATTACAATGCCACTGCCTCCAGCAGGTGAGGCCTTCTGGACAGGCTGTTTAAATTATCTTCCTCTCCCTCAGCAGTTCTGCCTCTTCCCAGAGCTTTGGTATGCTCTGCTTGTTTGCACCAAAAATAAGCAGAGGGGAACAATGGACTCCACCTGGTACCTGGAAGAAGACTGCTGGAAGGTCACAAAATAAAGTGTAAGACATGCCACTGTGCTCTGGAGCAGACATTTCTGAGAGTGAACAGGTATGCTATGCATCATTTTACCAGGTCCTCAGGTGTAAACAGGATAGTCCTGGGCCAGCCCAGATAGGCAGCTACTTCAGTCATAGACAACTAAGTAACCCTAATAAGGATCTGGAGATTCATGGCTCCATCTCTTCCCACCCCCCACCTGTTGCTGGTAGGGGTTTGGCTCAGTGAAAACTAAACAATATGGCAGAAGGAGAAAGATGACCAGATGTTTGATACTAGCTAAAATGAGCTTGGAAGCAGTTTCCCACATGGACAATGAGACAAATGACACCTGGCCAACTTGCTACACAGAGGTGCTCATGTGCCATTTGTATTAGTCAGCTGTTGTCACTGTAGCAGAAAAACCAAACAAGAAAACATGAGGGAAAGAGATTTATTGGAAGTCCACCATTAGTAGATCAGTCCTTAATGGTGGTAGGGTAGCAGTGGCAGGAGCCAGGGCCCATAAGAGATGACCTTACATCTTCGTGAATGGGAAGCAGAGAGCACAGGCCCACAGGTCCAGGATAAAAACCTCCAAAGGCCCACCCCCAATGGCTCACTGCCACCAAGCTAGTCCCACCTCCCAAAGTTCCACAACATCCCAGGATAGTACCACCAGCTGGGGACCAAACAACATGACCCTTGCAGGAGGGTGGGGGGCATTTTAGATCCAAATCATAACACTGTCTGTGAGGACATCTAACCTTCCATAGCAAGCATTATCCTCTCCCCTCCCTCAAAGCTACCATTTCCAAGCCATGTTTGATATTTATAGGTACATAGTCTCTTGAGCAGTTATAGCTCTAATAAATGGTAAATGGAGTTATATGACCCTCCATGAGTTCCTAACTATTTTCATCTATAAAGTTAGAGAACACTTATGACCTGTGAAATCCTTTCTGTCTCCATAATTCTTGACCTGAGCCCTAGGGGAAATGCATGATAGTAGACAGCAATGACTCTCCCTTACCCATCATGGGGACATCTGGGCACCAATCTCAGCACTTTGCCTGTATGTACTCATTTCATCCTCTCAGCTATCTAATGAGGTAGATACCATATAATCCCATTTTGCCAATGGAGAAGCTAGGTCAAAGAGATTAGGTTAATTTGCCTGGAATTAGACTGCCCACATCAAGATAAGAGAGTGCCTCCCCTCAAGAATTTCAAGGCTGGTGGTCATTTCACTTTGGTATTAACAAATGCAATCAGAGGAGACTTAATACTGGCCAGCGCTTACATTGCCTACAGCCGCACCACCCTGGCATCAGATCTTGGAAGCGAAGCAGGGGTAGCACTTGGATGGGAGCCCGCCTGAAAATACAATGTGCTGTAGGCTTTGGAGAAAGACCCAGCAGCCCACTCCCAACACAATCAGCTATCAAAAACCCTATAAATAGCAGAGAAACACTGATAATATTGAGAGGCATGGCAGAGTGTCAGGTAGTGCTTCCTCTGTTATACAGATTTGCTATAAATTGGACCTGACTTGGTGGTACCTAACAACAATAGGGCTGGGATTTAGCTCAGTGGGTAGAGCGCTGCGCTGTAGTCTCTGAGGCCCCGAGTTCAATTCCCAGCACCGCAAAAACGGGAGAAGGGCCTGGCAATCCACTCCCAAGGCAATCCGGAAGCACTCAGCCATTGAAAACCCTATGAGGGTCGCTATGAGTTGGATACCGACTCGACAGCACCTAACAACAACAACAACAACAATAGTGCCATTTACAATAGTGCACCAAGCCTCACTCTCAAAACAGACATTAATGCATTTCATGTTCATTACATCTCTAAGAAGTAGAAATTATTATTATCCTCTGTTTACCCACAAGGAAATTAAGGCATAAAGAAGTAACTGCCCAAGTTCTCCCAGCTTATAAAAGAGGTGGGATTTGAATCCAGGCAGCCTGGCTCCAGAGTCTATTAACTATTATGCTCTACAAATGACACTTGGCCATTTTGTTAGCGTAGAAGAGAGCAAAGGACCCAGGAGAGGCATTGGGTGGGGATCCTGGAGATGATGTAAAAAATTATGTGGAGTTAAGCAAGTGGAGTGGGGCGGAACATTCTACAGTGAAGGAATAACATGGGTAAAACCACCAACGTGAAGAATCACTGTTGCCAAAGAAATACAAACAAGGCTAGAGTGTGAGAGATAGAGGATGGAAGAGTCACTAAGCATAATGAGCTGTGTTTACATTTCTTTTCTTTTCAACTTTTGCATATGTTTGAAATTCCAAACCACTGTTATAAATCAGTGGGGGTTGTGCTAAAAGCAGCACAGATCTGCATGGGCAAATGCTTGGGGTCCTTTGGCACAGCATAGCACTATTCTACTCCTAGCCACCTGGACAGGACCAGTAAAGAGTGACATGAAAAGAGACAAAGGGCCCCCTGTGGAGGGAAGCAGAGCCCAGGGAGCCAGGATGTACAGTTTAAAGTGGCTGATTATGAAGTTTGGTCTCGGCAGAGACTCCAGTGTGGACAGACAGCAGGTAATAGACTGGGGCAAACCCGCAGATATTCAAGTGTTTAACCTGTGAGGGTGAGAAGAGCAGGGATATGGAGGCAGTGAAGAGGCCAAAGGCAGAAGGGAAGAGTCTGAGGTCAGAGGGGATGTGCCAAGGTGTCTCAAGAGTAGAAGCTCCAGGGTAAAAGGACTGGCCCACAGCAAGAGATACACTATGCAAAGGAGGACCAGAACCCATGAGACTGGGGGCCCAGCTGGCTCATCAATATGGATGCTGTGGTCTCTGGAAACCCATGAAAGAGATCTAGAGAAGACGAAGTAGTGTTGGCCTCACCTCCTCAGAAAGACAAAAGTGGGCCATTTGACCCAGCAGCCATGATAGTGTACCCCGAAACAGGTAGGAGTGGGCAGCATGGAGATTAAAGAAAAGAGTTTAGAAAACAACAGCAAACCAACAATAATTGGGTCTGAATCACTGTTCTCATTAGTTCTGTGATGTTGAAATTTCTTTTTTTTTTCTTTTTTTTTTTTTTTTACAGTGAGATGGATTGAACCCAGGGCCTTGTGTATGCTCAGCAAGTGCTTTACCACTGAATTGCACCCCCAGCCTCTTTTTTAGTTTTTTTTTTTTTTTTAAATACAATCTGAGTCAGGAGTCAGGGTCTCACTAAATCGCATAGGCTGCCTCTAGCTGCAAACTTACAATCCTCCTGCCTCAGCCACACAAGTTGCTGGAATAGCTGCATGCTATGGTGCCCAACTAAAATTTCTACTTCTTTAAGGTTGTTTCTTCCTCTATAGAGAAAGAAAGAAACGAATAAAGAAAGAAAGAAAGAGAGAGAGAGAGAGAGAGAGAGAGAGAGAGACGGGGAAGGGAAGGGAAGGAAAGGGAAAGTAAAGGAAAAGAAAAGAAGAAAGGAAGGAAAAGAAAAGAAGAAAGGAAGGAAAAGAAAAGAAAAGAAAAGAAAAGAAAAGAAGGCAGGCAATAATAGCCTCTTCTCCATTGAGTTCCATAGATATTCAATAATAATGTTTATAGTTATGGTTAATATTTCAAATAATTAGAAATGGAGAATGCCAGTAGCTTCACAGTCCAAGATCTACACTGAGAGAGGAAGAGAGGAAATCAGAGCCCTTCAGAAGGAAAAAGAAAGAGCAATGACTGGTCAGAGACTACCTAACATCTCCCTCCAGAGCCTGGGTTGTCGGGCAATATTCTTGCTCTTCCTGAGATTTCCAATGACATCAATGCCCACTTTCTCCCCTGGGGTACTTCAAGGCATTGGAAAGGTGTGCATCAGAGACTGTCCTGGAATAAGGCACAAGGGGAATGAACAAGCACCTTGCTTCATTCAGGCTGGTGAGCCCCTCCCTAGAAGATAGGAAGAAACCTAAGCCAGGGTGCAATTCCTTCCGCTCCGCCTTGGCAATGCGTTTGCCATTTTCAAACACAAAAATCTCTCCCTGAATAATTCATTATCCAAAGGAAATGCCAGCCCAGAGTGCTTCACTCCATTTATTCTGGCAGAAGAGCTAATAGCAGGCCGTGTGTGTGTGTGTGTGTGTGTGTGTGTGTGTGTGTGTTTCTGAAAGAGATCCACATGAGAAATCGCTTTTTAACATGTCGATACCCAAGAAGGCAAGCAGAGAGTTTAAAAGGGCCATAATTCATAAATCAATGATGCCATACTCCTGAGGAAGCGTTCTACATTGACTGGTCAACAATTCCATTTGCAGCAAACTGAAACATCTGCGCCTCTCTGCATCTCCATCAGGGTCCACTAGCTACTGCTCACAACAATGAGACAAGGTTTTCAGAACAATCAGAATCCTATTTGGGATTCAGGCATGGGGATATGGGGATGTGATAGATTTGACCTGAACCTATTTGTTTCTGTGAACATCACAAAGAGCAGCACCAAACTGAAACAAGCAAAAAGATGATCAGACCACTCAGAACTCTGAGGCCTCTTTCCTGGCTTTTCAGCAAAACTGTGAGACCTTGCCTTTGTCCTTGGCAGGTACCAGCACAGGTCTGGGGTGAACCCATATCCTAGTTCCAAACATAGCCATGGGGAAACTGAAACAATTGTTGCTGTCACTGATGGTTGCCAATGGCCTCAGTCAAAGGTATGTGTCCAGCCATGATCACGGCCACTGAAACAGAACTCCACATGTGGCCGAGGAGTGGCTAACAGCCTCACTATATGTTCATACAGAACTCAAGGCGAGGGCATCAGAGAGATCAGTAGGACAAGGACTCCACTCAGAGCAGCCTTTTGACACAAACTATAATTCTCTTTGCAGGGAAAGAACAGATAGGATATGGATCTGCTCTCAGGGTTTCCAAAGAGTGGGGTTTGGGAACACTAAGTGTAATTTCTTCTGCCTTCTTCTTCTCTCAGCTTGCTTCCCTCCTCCTGAACCTTTAACAAAACACAGAACACACAATAGCAGAAGAAAGGGAAAGAATGAACAGCAGCCTCAACAGACCAAGCACCAGAAGGATTCAGAGCTGTACATTTTCACCACTCACCCAAATTCAACAAATGGGAAGTGTCCCTTCACAGCTCTCTTTGGTCAGCAAAGAGCTTTCCAGGGCATTTTGTTAATTGAATACCTCTTCTGAGCCCTGCTTAAATCTATTCTGGAGCAAGAAGGGCTAAGAAATTAATTGTGCCACCCACCTTTTATCCATGCTTATGCCAGGATTAATGTATTTACAATAAGCATTCTCTCATTTAATCCAAAAAACAAGTGAACCTCATTTTACAAGGAAACCCATACACAAAGAGGTTAAGTAAATCACTCAAGATCACATTGTTAGTGGATGGTAGAAGTGGAACATGAACTTGAGCAGTTTGGTGCCAGAAACCATGCTCAGCCACCCTAGTCACCTGCACATTAGAGCCAGAAGAAGAGGCTGAAGAATAGACAGTTACCCTAGCTTGTGTCTGGGACAATGATGAGAAGAGGCTAGTGACAATAACTTCTACTGAGCATTTTCTGTGTGTCAAGTAAGCACTTAACAGCATGCAGTCATTTGCAGCATCCTATAGATTTGGCCACCTGAATGGAAGAGATCCACATCTGTGCCTATTCCCAAGAAAGGGGATCTAACCGAATGCAGAAATTTTCCAACAATATCATTAATATCACACGAAGTAAAATTTTGCTAAAGACATTCAAAAGCAACTACAGCAGTATATTGACAGGGAACTGAAAAAAAGTCAAGCCAGCTTCAGAAGAGGGTGTGAAACCAGGGACATCATTGCTGACATCAGAGGGATACTGGCTGAAAGTAGAGAATACCAGAAAGATGTCCGTGTTTGCTATGCAAAGGCATTTGACTATGTGGATCACAACAAATTATGGATAACACTGTGAAGAATGAGAATATCTGAGCACTTAATTGTACTCATGAAGAATTTGTAATGGACCAGGAGGAAGTCATTTGAACAGAACAAGAAAACACCATTTGGTTTAAAGTCAGGAAAGGTATGTGTCAAGGCTGTATCCTTCCACCATGCCTCTTCAATCTCTATGCTGAGAAATAATCCAAGAAGTTGGACTTTATGAAGAAGAATACAGCATCAGGATTGGAGGAAGACTCATGAACAACCTGTGTTATGCAGATGACACAACTCTCCTTATTAAAAGTAAAAAGGATTTGAAACATTTATTGATGAAGATCAAAGAACACAGTCTTTGGTATGGATTGCACTTCAACATCAAGAAAACAAAAATCTTTACAACTGGGTCAATAAGCAACTTCATGATAAATAGAGAAAAGATTGACATTGTTCAAGATTTTGCTTTACACTTTGTTCTACAATCAACACCCATAGAAGCAGCAGTCAAGAAATCATTGCCTTGGGAAAAGTTGTTGCAAAAGACCTCTTTAAAGTGTTAAAAAGGAAAGATGTCACATTGAATACAAAGGTGCCCCTGACTCATGCCATGGTAACTTCAGCTGCATCACATGCTTGTAAAAGCTGGACAGTAAATAAGGGAGACAGAAACAGTATTAATGCTTTTGAGTTATGGTGCTGGAGACAAATATTGAACATATCAAGGACTGCCAAAAGAACTAACAGATCTGTCCTAGAAGTGCAACCAGAGTGTTCCTTGGAAGCAAGGATGGCTCAACTGCATCTTCTGTATTTTGGACATATTCTCAGGGGTGACCAATCCCTGGAGAAGGACATCATGTTTGGGAGAGAGGCAAGTCAAGGAATAAAAGGAAGACCCTCAGCTGGATGGATTGATACAATGACTGCAACAATGCGCTTAAATGTAAAAATGATTGTGTGCATGGCACAGTGTTGGAGCCTGTTTTGTTCTGTTGAACATTGGGTCAATATGAGTCAGACCAAGCTTGACAACACCTAACAACAACAACAACAATAGATTTGGCATTATTATCTTCACTTTATGGACGAGAAAACAGAGATCCAGAGAGGTCTTGCAGATCATTCGTACCTAGAGCCAGGACTCTCATCCAGACAGCCAGGGCCAGCACCTCAGCTCTTAACCACTGTGGTCTCCTGGTGTGACACCTGGTAGTGAGCATCAGAGCCTCAGCACCCATCAGCATTAGCAAAGCAGACAGGAGCATGCTAACTCTATGTCTGGAAAAGGTGGGCTCTAAGGTAAGAGCAACCACTTCAAAAAACTACCCGTAGCAATTCTGGGTCAAATATCAGGATTCAATTGGGTGGGTATTAAGTCAGGTTTCCAGTTAGTTACTTGAGATGCATCAAGAAAGAAATAAAAGACAAAGGGTATGGAAGGAAAAAAAATGGGGTGTCACCAAAATACAGTATAATGGTGATCCCACTGGCCATGGGTGCCTGAAACTAGAAGGAAGTGTGTCCTGGTGTGAGCAGGCCAAAGCTAGGGCCAGTTCCCTGGCTCCATGGGGCAGGGCTCTGGACTGGGTCTCATACTCAGCTGTGGCCTTCCATCCCCACTGAAAGCCAGAGCTGGGCTTACCACTCCTGGGGCTTTCCCAGCTCGCATGTTCTGTTACTCTTAGTGGGTTTCAATCTGTTGGTAGCAGGACCCTCTTTACCTTTTTTGGAAACCCCAATATCTAAAAGGGTATGAGGAGCTAGGGGCGGTGGCTCACACTTGTAATCCCAGTGACTAAGGAGGCAAAGGCAAGGGGATCACTGGTCTGAGGCCAGGGGCAGCCTGTGTAACTTAGAAAGGCCCTGCCTCAAGATAAAAAAAATTAAAAATGGGCTGTGGGTGCAGCCCAGTGGTAGAGAGCACTTGCAAAGTATGCAAAGCCCTGGGTTCAACTCCCAAGTACCACAAATAAAATAAAAATAAAAATAAAAAGCACATGAGGAAGCTGGTCAGGTAGGAATGGGGGTAACCAGAAGAGTAATGACCACTCTCTCTACTCCTCAGGCCACATGACCAGTCAGAGGCACCTCTACAAGCCGCCATACAAAACCTTCCCTTTATCACTAAAGTGAGCTGGCTAAGAGATTGCACAAGTCTGCACGTGGGAGTGAGGGGGACTAGGGTGTACACCGGCTCTGTCTCCTTTTCAAAGGTCTCAGGCACTGGCCTCCAGGCCTTTCCTGAGGTCTTGCATCATCAGACACAGGCCTCAGACTTCTCACAGCTCTGCCACCGCATCCCCTACTCCACCACTACCATCAAGACCACAGAGTTAGGTTCCCAGCTGCTTGGTTAGAGAATCAACATCTTTGAAAGCTTACATGGAAAGAACAAGAGCAATACAAAGTATATTCACAGGTAAATTTCCCAGAGCTTAGCACATCCCTCTCCAGCCCTCTGAGTCTGCAGAAGATGACCAAGGAGCAATAGACAGAGGGTTACCCAAGGTTGTAAGCAAAAAGCCAGGACTGGGGTAAATCCTGGAGGGCCCTTGGCCACACTGGAGTCCCTGATACAGTGGCCATTTCCCACAGCCCTACTTCCTCTCATTGTATTTTAGTGGAACAAAAATGTTATAGTGAGCAGCTACTCAGTCACATAGGTTATTTGAATAGGTACATCCCACGGGCCTTGAAACCTGTTCTGCACTCTGATAACAAGGCTAAAAATACCACAGGCCTTTTTAGTGAATTTGAGAATCTAAATCAGAGATTAGAACATACAAGTGTTCTTCAGCACATTCTGCAAACTTTCCCAATATGCTGTCTCCTCCACCCAGGTTGACATTTTCTTTGCCCCTAAATCTTGGTTTGAACCACTGTTTTCACACAAGGCAACACTGGAGAATTTTGTGGTATTGGTTTATTTCTGGGGCATCCCTTATCCAGCTGCACATTTAATCAGAGGTTGTCATTTGTGTGTTTCTTGTTATTCCTCCCTCCCATCAAGGTCCCATGAAACACCCGGTTAAGAAGCCATTTGACTGGTCCTGCTGCCCACAGCTGAGCTTCCACTCCCAGGCCCACCCCTGCTCTGCAGCCAAGGTTGTCCTGTGTTGATGACTGACCTAGACTCCCCAGGGTGCTATTCTTACTCAGGTTCTCTCTTTCCCCTTTGGCTCTCATTACACTTCACTCTACTAGTTGTTGTATTTGTTCTCCAAGTCCACCCCCAGGTAGTCTGGGACTACTCACCATGTTGTGCCTGGAACACCTTTTGGCTAATCTCCCAAACCTGGGCTCTCGTCCAGTGAGCATAACAAGCTCCTGTTGGGGGTTCAGTGCTCCTAGAGGGAACTAGAACTGCAACCAGGCTTCCCCCAGCTTGGGGAGACAGCACCTCACTTTCATATGGCTTAGTACAGGTGTTCCCAAACCCCCCAACAGGAAAGATTCACTCATGGCCTCTGCATATCTGCTCAGTGTGCAGATTCCCAAATCCATCCATGACAGTCTCCTGTGGAAACACAAGGAATGTGGACTTTCACCAAAGCCTCAGGTGATTCAGTGGGCAAGTGTGAGACACTAGCTTCATGGTAATCATAGGCTCTGGAACTGGACTGCCATTTGAATCCCTGTTGTGCTTTCACCATGTGCTTTTGTGTCTAAGACCATAGTTTCCAAATCTATTAAACAGGGCTAATAATAGTGGCCCCTCTCTGCATTGTTAGAGGATGGGGTAGCTTAGAAGGCACGTAAACCACCCAGGCCCACTTACCCCATGGTGAATCCCCAGGAAGGTTTGTGGTGATTATTTGAAAATAAACTTGGATATCTGCCAACCTGCTCCACCTCTGACTTCTCATACAGAAAACCCCGCTTCCCAACCAAATCTCAATGCCAAGGCCTCTCACATCTCAGGGAGCGGAGCCTGGCTGCTCCAGGTCAGCCTCATCTGTCTGCAGTGACTTAGGCACCATGCAGATGGAACCTCAGAATAAAATGGCTGAGAGCAGACACTAGGAACAGCCAGAAAGAGATGGAGTAGGCGGGTACAGAAACGGAAGGTGGGGTAGAGAATACAAACTTCATTGATGTCACAGTTTTCTTGGAACCCAACGAATGAGGCAGTTAAACAGCAACTGTCACTTGAGCTGTCTCTTCACTGTAACTTCTCCTAGAAACTTGAGACACATTCTTCTAGGTGGTGAGGCCAGGGACCCCAGGAGACACTGCACAGGCAAGCTAGAAAGCCCAGTGTTCCCTGGAACCCAGAAGGCTTGGAGGAGCACAGAATATAAATAAGCCACTGGAAGATTGCTCTGCCATGTTATCACTTCATACAAAGATGCCAGCGTTTTTCTATGGAAGGTACAGGTCTCTGGGGAAAAGGGGATAGCTACACTCAGCCCACAAAGACCCAAGGCGGCTGTGAGACTCTCGGCCCATGGGCAGCACCAAGGCAGGTTGGCCAGTACCTGTTGCCATAGCAGAGCTCTATAAGGTATGGGATCACCACAACAGGTAAGGGAGAGGGCTCAAGGCAACTTTCCGACCCTTTGTCTCCATCTCATTCTGACAGGCAGCACGGACTGCCTCCCAGCTTGTTGTTATTAGGTGCCGTCCCTATGCACAACAGGCAAAACACTTTGTCAGTGCTTCTCTGCTGTTCATAGGGTTTTCAATGGTGGGTTGATTTTTGGGAGTGGGTTGCTGGGTCCATCTCCCAAGCCTACAGCACCTGGTGTTCCCAGGAGGTCTCCCATCCAAGTACTAACCAGGCCCGACCCTGCTTAGCTTCTAAGATCTGATGGGATCGGATGCCACAAGGCTACAGCTGCAGGCACCTCCCAGCTACCCAGTGCTATAACAGGAGGCAGAGGTCAGAGTTTTGCTTTCTAGTGGAACCATACACACACACTCTATTTCTTGGGCGTGGTATGATTGGTCTCCAGGCTGCCACAGAGTTGGCCCCTCTGCCAACTCTAAATGCCACTGGCCCTAAAAAGAATTGTCACCTTGTGCTTGAAAAACAAAACCAAACACTTAATGTCCAAGTGATGCCAAATGAGAATAGATCATTGTTCAGCAAGGCCCTCTGGCCAGTCTCACAGAGGCATCCTAAAGTAGTAGCTCCCATCTTACCGGTGTTTCTCAAACCATAGCCAGTTTTCACAGGATATGCTTGCCACTGAGGTCTCTCCATTCCTTAACAGCTTTAATTCTAAAGGAAATGTAACACTACTTAAGAAAACTAGTATCACCAGCCATAAATATTTTTAATACAATGAAAACAAAATAAATATTGTTCTGAGGACTTCTGCCTTTGTTTAAAGAGGGAGATAAGCAAGTATTAGATGTTAACAACACTCAAGCCCCAAGTGAGCATTTCTCCTTGATATGATGAGAGGATTGAAAGAAAATTGGAGGAAAAGGAGAAGAAACAACTTTATTTTTGAGGTATAATTATATGTACAGCAACAAGAACCTACGCTCACAGTTCTCTGAGTTTGGCAAAGGCATACATCTGTGTAACCGATACCACAATAAGGACAAAAAATGTCATCCTCACCCCAGAAAGTTCTGCAGGGCTCCTTCCCAACCAGGCGGTCTCTCAATCAGAAGTAATCACTATTTTTGATTTCTATCCCCAATTTTTTCTGCTCTTGAACTTCATATTATTGACTCACATGGATGGCTTTTTCATTGCTAAGTTCTGATCATGATATACTTTTGTAAGTGTGTGAAATTTTTTTATACTGAAGTTTGTTTGTTTTTAAAAATTAAAAAAGGTTAGGGGGTGTCTTACCCATATTTTACCTAAAAATCTTCTCTAGATCCTCCAATATAATGAGACCTACAATTGGGGGCATCTTGAATTAATGAAATAGGAAAATATCATATTAGGAAACTGGATTCTGACTGAAAATCCCAATAGGACACTGATCATAACAGGCATTTGCCAAATTTTTTCCCTTAAATCACAATTAGTCTAATTATCATTTAATCTCCCCAAAAAGAAATCATTGCCTAGATTCACAGCCCTTCATAACCAGCCCAATTCTTCCTTATTCCTTGGTTGGTTCCCCAGCAGGGATTGCTTTTCTGCCTGCCTCCAGCCCTACCACTGTCCTTCCTCAGGACCCTACTTGTTGTTAAGTGCCATCGAGTGGAGTCCAATTCATAGCAACCCTCACAGGGTTTTCAGTGGCTGATTATTTTCAGGATTGTTTCAGGAGTGGGCTGCCATGTCCTTCTCCCACTCTTGCTATGCTGGGGATTGAACCTGTTAGGCTGGCAGGGGGCTCCTCCTCCCCTCCAAGAGAACTGCCCCACCCCGCAGAGCCCTAGGTGCATACTGGGCTGGAGTCTCTGGTGCCTCCCAGAGTGGGGCTCCAAGTGCACATACCCCACTGTGGGGCTTTGCACTCCGGGAGGGTGGGTACCACATCCTGGTTACCATGGGGACCAGGATCCTCGTTCTCCTGCCACTAGTGCAGGACCTGTCAAAGATGGCTCCTCCCTATAAAGTGGTGCCTTCTTCTACCCACTATCTCCCAGTCCCAAAATGCCCAGGAAAAAGCCCGCCAAAATTTGACTCAAGAATCTGCCCCACCCAGCAACTCTTCCTGCCTACCAGAACCCTCCATGCACCAGCTTCCTACCTATCCCAATGTTGTTGTTAGGTGCTGTCGAGTGGGTATCCGACTCATAGCGACCCTTATAGGGTTTTCAATGGCTGACTGCTTCGGGATTGCCTTGGGAGTGGATTGCCAGGTCCTTCTCCCAATGGGCTATATTAATTACTCCTTCCCCCTCCCACCTAGAGTCCATAAAAGCCTTGCCCCTTCCTCCCCAATGGGCTGCTCTCTCCTTTGCTAGAGACAACCCTGGCAGCTTCTCCCAATAAAGGTCTGTTGAGTTTACAGGTTTTTTGGCTCCTTACCTAACAGAACTGGAAGAAAGACCTGGCAAGTAACTCCTAAAAATTAATCCACCATTGAAAACCCTATCGATAGCAGAGAAGTACTGAAAATAGTGTTTCACCTATTGTACATAGGGTCGCTATGAGTTGGATACCGACTCTATGGCACCTAACAACAACAACCCAACAGAACACAGGGTCTCAGAGAGTACAGAGCAGCACTCTACCAATGGAGCTAAACCCTACCCCCTCCTCAGAGCCCTACTCAAGGCCAATTCCTTTCCTCTCCTCTCAAATCAGGTTTATACTTCACATTTGCACGTGCCTTCTTTGCCTTGTATTGTTATTTTTTCTTTTAACATGAGAACACATTATCTCTTCAATTAGATCCCCGAATCCTTGAGGGCAAGCACAGCATTATCCTGACATCAACCCTGAGATATTGGAGACAGAGTGGCAGTAGTGGGCAAACAGACACATGAGTGAAAGAAAATGAAAACTGCCTGCTGGTTGGATCCTAACATGGTTCAAAGTCATAGCCTCAAAGAAACGAATGGAGGCAGCTGCAGTATCCTCTTTGATGGAATGTTATACGCAGATCTATGCTGTCCTGTGACTTTGCTCTCAGGTCCTAGGCTATACCACTAGAAACTGAGATTCACTGAGTCTGTAGTAGGCTCAGTAGCCTGCACACTCCTGAGTTTCTGGAAGATGCTAATGCTGGTGCTCCTGGACCATCACGAGAAATGCCACCAGAGCACCAGAGAGCAGACAGCACCAGAGAGCAGGGTGGGATATTGAACATCCTCATGTCTAGAAGACCAAGGAAAACTATGTTCCTGGTCAGCCTGGAGCCTAAATTATGTTCTAGTTAATTCTATCTCCATCACTGGAGGAAGCATTAGCAATAAGAAAACCACCTTAACACAACCAAAGGTGAACATGAAGTTAAAAGACACTGGTAAAGCTAGATTCCCAAAGAGGGAAAAGCTGGACTGCACGAAAGGAAACCACAGTTACTGGCCCAGGACTTATTTTTATTTTCCTTACAACATTACCCAGTTGTGTTTTGCTGTTCCTGGAAGGAGAAACAACAAACAGTAAGGCAAACTTCATGGTACAGCCTTTTTGGGGGGAGGCGGGGCAGGGTTGGGGGGATGGGCACATGAATGCACAGAGTGACTTTTTAAAATACTTTACATAAAAAGGCTAACCACAGGACAACAGGCAAGAGGATGCCAAAAGAACTGGCATTCTTACTACAACTAATGAAAACCCCAAGCATTTGTCCTCTACAACCAGGGAACAAAGGGGATATTGAGACGGCTATGTGTACAGGAGGTGGAAGTCATTCCAGCACTTAGAGCTTCAATTGAAAATAAACAAACAGCCCCAGTCTGCCCAAGGACCTGGGCTGCCAAGCACCAGCCTGTGGGCACATGTTGCCCAATAGGCCAGCACACGGCTATTTATATTTGTAATTCAATTTGGATGGGGAAGGCGCATGGAAATAAATTGATTATCTTGAAACTGTAAGAGCAAAATTCGCCAAGACGAAAAGTAATGAAATAATAAAGAGGAAGTACCTGAGTAGGTCATCTGGGGGGATGTTTCTCATGAACTGTTTCTAACCTAGTTTGCTTTCTGGATTCAGACAGGAAGAAAGTGTGGTTGGCTGACAAGTTGCCAGAAACCATATGCCAACTTATGGGTAGAGGTTTGCTGAGTTTCTTCCCCTTTGCTCCGTGTGTGTGTGTGTGTGTGTGTGTGTGTGTGTGTGTGTGTGTGTCTGTGCATGCGCACGCGCGCATGTTTGTGTGTGTATGTATGTCTACGTAATCAACCAAAAATACACTCGAGATTATGTGACAGACAGCTGACTCTTGCAACTTAGTTTATAGCGTGTGAGAAAGAAAAGTGGATACTTCATGAAAAACAACCATCCTTCCCAAATCTAAGCATCAAACAAAAGCATGCATTATCCTGGAAACACTGGCCTTCTATCTTAGGTCTCACCCATTCCCTGTTTCCTAGAGACTGGATTCGACTCTGCCTTTCTGTAGCCACAATAGCTGCCATTGATTAAACATGTGGTGCATTCCACAAACTGGAGATGTACCATCTGGAATGGCCCTGCCAGCTTTGGGATAGCAACTGCTAGCCCATTTTAAGGAAACTGAGAATCATTATCTAAATGACTTACCTAATACCACATTGCCACCAAGTTGGGACTCAGGATTTGAATCTAAGTTTCTCTGGGGTCATTTCATAATACCAACTTCCTCTGTGAAAGAACCTAATACAGTCTCTAAAGTCAACACAGATGCCCAGGAATTGGGCAGCTAAGCTCATGAGTTCTTGCTGGGTCAGTGTCAGAAGGATGTAACAAGTGGATGGCTCAGTCAATAAAGTAACCCTGCTTTAACCTGGCTCTAGAAAATCTAGAAGACAGACTTAAGCAGCGATACCTTCCATTTCACAGGCTTCCTGTATGAAGCTATGCCTTGTCATGGGATTTATCTCTGTGGATGTAGCATATAATGTATAAGAATTTTGATAAAACTCAAACAGACGTAACAAAAAAGCTAGGCCCCAACCTCACTTCCATTTATTAGGTAGTGATTCTGAGAAAGGCTGTAATCTATTTCAGCTTCAAATAATTTAAAGTGAAGTGACTAGGAACGGGGTAAGGCAAAATCCTTGACCAGGTCATCTTCTGTGGTCTCCTCTAGCAATGAGATTGACTATTGTAATAACCAAGAAAAATAATTCCACCCCATGGTACCCCAGACTCCTAGCTCAGGGAAATGATGTTGAAGAACCATTTGAAAACCTCTAAAAGCCTAAAGAAAAGCACACATTTCATTGAACCAAGACGATCAAGTAACCAAAATGATCAAGTCTAGTTGGTTTAACATCAGATCGATGTGGAGGCTAAGTGTGAGTTTTTGGTGATGAACAGCCCTGGTTTTGAATCTTTGATTAATAGAAAATAGTAAACAAGTCATGAAGAAGAAGAATTTATTGCCCTGGCAGAGCAGGGGGAGGCCAATCAAAGACAGTGAAAAACATATGATCACTCAAGAAAAATGTGGCTGAAGATGGGCTCCCAGCGACAGGGAGTGATGCAGTGTGCAGGGACAGTCTTTGGATTTCTGAATTAAGTGATTTTCTGCAAGCGTCTGTGATACATGTGAAGTGTTTCAAGAGCACTAGCAATCTCTGCAAACATGATCCAGACTTTTCCTGCCTCCAAGTTGAGACAGTTAAGCTGTCCTCAGTGGTCCGGCAGTGTCAATTGGCTAAACAGGCTGAGAAGTGGAAAGAAAAGCATTTTGATGGTTCCTTTCTTTAAATGGAGACATATTACTTCTGGGAAAGAGGGAAGAAATCAAGTACACAGCCACAGCGAGAGGAGGAAGCCATGGCCTTCCACCTGTGATAAGAATGAGCTTCTGGTCAGCCCTGGATGACCAGATGTTAGGATCAGATTTCCTTAGGGTCCTCCATGAAAGTCTCTTAATGAAAGGAAACCCCTCCCAGCAACTGAGCACCCCTGAAGTCAACTGTGCAGAGGTTTAAAGGTGTCCATTTCTCTTCTACCTGCACCTGGGGAGAGCAAATCAAAAAACAACAAAACAAAACAACTTGATAGTAATAATAGAAATAATATACTGGGGTCAGGAGGAGGAGCTCTGAGGGTCACACATTGAACTCCCACTAGGTGGCAGTATTGTTTTCTTGCCATTATGCAAATAGAGGGGTGGACCATCAGCAGGGGAAAATAAACATCTTTCTGAAATGGATGATACAAAGTAGGAAAATTTATATTAATTCCCCCATAATATTGGAATAGAGGTTAGCCTGAGGAAATGTACCAACCTAGGACATCTACTAGTATTGATGATAAAATCCCATGGACGAGCCTTGGTCTCTCTGTAGGGGTAGGGAGGGATGTTGGGAAGAAAAGGGGATGGGTAGGTAGAGAGAATGCAGAATGGAAGTGGAGGTTCCATCTCAAAGAGGGAACATCAACCAGGAGTGAGAACTTCCTAGAAGGCCAAACCATGACTCAACCTTCTACACCTGAAAGGCAACATTCACGTGGCCAGTGGCAATGGAGGTCTCCCTGATAGGGGCTCCTATAGCACAAACTCCCGTGGATCTAAGCAGCTGGCATGTCCTCTTGAGAGGCCAGTCACCAAAGAAACATGGTCAGAAGATCAAAACCCCTCAGGTTCCACCTTCCTAAAGTAATTCTTTCTTCTTTATATCCCACTATTCAAAACCTCTCCCTGGCTTCCCACTGCCTCAGGACCGAGTCTGAATTTTTCCATCTGGTGACAAAGTCTTCAACAGCAAGTGTAAATTCCACCTACCAGCCACGGACTTCAGATAACATCCTACAACTCACTCGTTCCACCCTCACTCATCCCCAGTGTGGCCAATGAGGAAAATGAAGCCCAAGAGCTAAATCCAAAGCCCACCCTCCACTTTCTTTGCACAGTGCATCCACCATGCAGAAACATAACTTCTTGCTCACCACAAGTCCCTGGGGCTTGAATTCCATCCCATCTCAAGCACCTTTGGCTTAATATCTGTGTTGATTATTTTTCCCTCCAAAAATACGATAGCTCTGTGAGGGTGGGGGAAATGTTATGGTTTGGCAGAAATACTGCAAACTGAGGAAGGGCAACGTAGTGGTTAAGAGTGTGGGGCTCTGCAGCCAGCCTAGCTTCCAGTCCTGACTCCAGCCTGAGCAATATGACCTTGAGGGAGTGACCTAACCTCTCTAAACTACAATTTCCCCATCTGTAAACAAAGAAAATACTTAGTGCAGAAAGTTTGTTGGTGGAGATTAGAAGTGTATCTGGCATGTACATGTAACAGGCACAAATGTGGCAATGTGCTCTAGCCCCAGTTCTGCTGCTCATCAGCTGAGGGCACTGGGCCAATCGCATCACCTCTTGGGCTTAGTTGTCTTCGTTGACAACAATGAGGAACAGTGAGGGTAGGAAAACAGAGCTACACAATGTTCTCCAAGGTCCATCAGGGCTCTGAAATTCCATGCTTCTCTAGAATATTTCTCTCCTACTCCCTCTAGGACCTAGCTAGGATATAAGGGGGAGGAATCCAGGTAGTGACAACACCCACCTCAAACCTGACCCCCACAGGCCTGCCCTGTCCCCCTTCAAGTAGGCTAAGTCTCACTGTTCTGTGGAGTCATAACACCCCACCCTTATGCTGAATGTTGATGAATTACTATTTATGAATTGCAATCTCATTTTGCACATGAGCATGATAAGGTTCCGAGAACTACTATTCATCCAAGACCCCCATGGCCAGTAAGCAGCAGAGCAGGATTCAAACTCTGGTCTATTTGACCACAGACCCTGCAGGGTCTCTATTCTATGCCCTGACACGGCTTAGTGTTAAACATCCGATACATACAAAAAATAGTTGTGATACATATGTGAGTTATGAAGCATAACAAGAATTCCAAGGAGCCGAACAGCCAACTGAAAAGCTAGAATGCAGCTTTGAAGGTCCTGATGTACGTCTCTCCAGTGCCACCCTCCTGCTTGTCCCCTCCCCCAGGAGAGCACTACCCTGCATTTGCATTTATCATTCTCTTGCTTATTTTTTCCTCTTCAGTTTAGAATGGAGTGGAATATACTCACAGAAAACTGTACCCATGTAACCAGTACCACAATGAAGAAAGAGAGTCTGCAGATCCCTAGAAGTTCCTGGTACCTCTTCCAGCCCTAAGGCCCTGCACTCTCCTCAGTAGGCCATGCTGCTCCTAAGGGCTCCTTTGTTCTATCTAATACAATGAGAATTTTCATATTCATGTTGGAATCTTTCTTTCAGACAAGATAATCAAATCAGAAAGGAAGGTTGGCATCTGGGCTTTTTGAAGGAGTTTTCTTAGAAGAGTTCTGGTCTAGAAAAGATCCACAACTATCTTATGTGGCTGGCCTCCTCCACAGGTTTCTGCAGAGCCCTAGAACCACACACAGGCTTCCTTAAAAAGAATCACAATGTAATAGGGGGAAGGAACAGAGGGGAGGAACACAGGGAAAGAATCATTATTATAGCCTCATGTGCTTTTTATTAGATCATCTGAATTAATATTTCTCACAGGCAGGTCTTGATTAAAAGCAAATAAGTTTATAAGTAGACCACCTACTGGAAAACACTGAGTCCAAGATCAAGGTCCCTTGAGGAAAAGCCTATGAGATACAAGAGTGAGAGCCTGGGCTTGCTCAGTTTATTGTTGTTGTTGTTGTTAGGTGCCATTGAGTCGGTGTCCGACTCATAGCAATCCTCATAGGGTTTTCAATGGCAGACTGTTTTGGGATTGCCTTGGGAGTGGATGCCAGGTCCTTCTCCCATTTTTGCGGTGCTGGGAATTGAACTCGGGACCTCAGAGACTGCAGCGCAGTGCCCTACCAACTGAGCTAAATCCCAGCCCAGCTCAATTTATTAGGACACCCTAAAGAAGTCATATTAAAAAAAAAAAAAAAAAAGGAAAGAGAAAAAAAAAAAGAAAGAAAGTCATCCTCCGTCCTTTTAAGTGCATGCTTCTGGTTACTTGCTGTCTTCAGTGGGAAATGGCAATTTCAGTCCTCCCTGGCCAACATGCACACAGTGAATGCATAGGAGTCTGTGTGCTGAAGCTTAGAGGGGATTTGGTAATGATGTCTGACCTCTGACCTCCAGGAAAATGCCAGAGGAATGGCTCAGAAAGGGAAGAGTCTAAGTAGGCTTCCATCAACTGTCTTTCTCAGAAGCTTGGCTGTTCAGGCTCATGTTATGTGTGGAATTCATTGTCTAATTAATTATCCTGGAAGCTTGAATTATAAAATCTGTAAAACTCCAGTGGTGAGCAAAATCCCAGCACTGTGGGAGGGAGAATGAGCCCGGCACTGCCAGCATCTTCTGAGCTTTATATGAGCATCTACTCCTAGCACATCAACTCAACGTTCTGCAGAGCCCATAAGGAACCTGATGCCAAGGATGAAAGGAGTCCCTTGGTACCCAAGATGGGCAGAAATAAGAAATGCCCATGAATGACCACATGAACTATAAGAGAAGGCTTCTTGTCTCCATGGAAACCTCCAAAGTCTACACTTCCTTGGAACCCAATGTTCTGAAAGGTATGCTCAATGCTCCTAATTATTCCCCTTTAATAGCCAACAGGAGGATTTCTCCTGGCCTCTCTGGACAAAATGGATATCTACCTCCAGAATGTGAGCTATTACAACTTGGGTCCAGCTCACCTGGCCCTTTGAATTCAAAGATGATGTTACCCCCTTCAAAAAACCTATAGTCAGACATGTGCCCTTCATTCTACACAGAGACTGATCTTCTGCTTGCCTTACTATGCTCAGTTCTCTCTTAATACTTAAAAGCATTTATATAGTGATTTTCACTTACAAACTACCAACTGAGGAACTACACATAGCACACAGCTCACAGATCATATTTGTGTCCCTGATTTGTGGATTTGTAATGAAGTCATCCATCACCACTTAACAATAGGATATGGTCTGAGAAATGTGAGGGCAATTTCATCATTGAACAAATATCATGGCAGATACTTTCACAAATGAAGCCAGCTATGATGTCACTAGGCAATATTATCTTATGGGACACTGTCATATATGTGGCACATGACTATATGAGTAACTTTGTATGGTATATGTTATAATTTAAATCTAAAATGTCCCCCAAATGTGATGTGTTTGGACATTTGGCCTCCAGTTGGTGGCGCTGTTTGTGGAGGCTATGGGAAACTTCAGGCAGTGGGATTGTAGTTTTGAGGAAGTGGCTCCCTGAGTGGCCAGACTTTGGAGGTTTTTACCAGAAGCCGGGTTCTGGTTGCTCTCTACTTCCTGATTGCCACGATGTGAGGTTCTGTGCCATGGGCCCCACCATCCCTGCGTGCGGTCACACCTTCCACTTCTATGGACTAAAATCCTCTAATTGTAAGCCCCCAATAAATACTTCCTCCCATAAGTTTGCTTCAGTTGGTTTCTCTGCCACAGTAACGCACCAGCTGACTAATGCAGTATATCTAATCTCCATGAGTGGAACACAAACTCCACATATCAAAGGAATGAACTCACCCTTCATTGCATCTTCTTTGGCCCCCACAGGATCTGGAGAGGGAGTTTTTCTAAAACGCGTGGGTGTGGGCTCATCCAGAGAGGAGTTCCAACGAAGGACACAAGAGCAAGTCAGCTTTGACCACACTCCCCTGAAGACTCCTTTATGGAACCAACAGCTAAGCTTGGCTGGAGAGAGGAGGCCCTTGGTGGATCTGGGATCCAGAACTCAGCAGCTGACGTGCCCCTCAGTGACTAGCCAAACCTTACAGTTGCTTTTTTGCAACCTCCTGGCTTGCTTGAGCTTGATCTTGGACAAAGGCCAGAATGTGACTAATGAGCACCCATATGGATACAGTCATAGCCACCCAAGACCTCAGAGGAAAGAACAGGCTGGTCATGGGTGCAGCCCACGTGCTACTGGGAGAGACAAGCAAGACCCAGAAGACGCAAGCTAACCAGCATCTTGGATTCTGTGCAGCTGGAAGGGACAGTGAGGCACAAAAAGACTAGATTAGCAGTGCTGATTTCCCCAGGAAGGTGCAGTAGGCGGCTTTGAGGCCAGACTTGGAGTTAAAGCCAGCTCTATACTTGAGTGCCTGGGGCCATGGGCACACCATTTGTCTTCTTTGCATCTCCCTTTCCTTCCAGGAAAGATGGGCAGACTGGATGAGATGATCTATCTACTTTGCCTAGCTCAAATTTCATTCACCGTACATGACAGTGCCCTTCTGTTTCTAAGTCCTTGTTAACTTTTGATTTAACTCAAAAAATATATAAAAATATAGCTGATTTCTTCTAACACTGAATACTCAGGGGAAATTCTCACCTTGGGAGTAAAACCCCAGGGTGACTTCCTCATAGATCTCATATGTGATTTCATTCATTCATCAAATACTGATTGAAATATCTACCGTGGCCAGTTATTATTCTAGGTAGCTGGGCTACACTGGTGAACAAGAGAAGTGAAAAAGTCACTGTCTGTGTTGAGGCCACATGCTAGCAGTAAATAAGCAAATTATAAGATCGATATTTTAGAATGTGATAAGCACTCAGGACAAAAGAATAAACAGCACAGGGAAAGGAGGACCAGGGTGGGGGAAGGGTGCTGTGGTTTTAAGTAGGGCTTTCAGGGTTGCTTTACTGTGGAGTCATTGGAGCAAGGACTTGAAGGGAGGGGTCAGATAAGAAGTCATCCAGGCAGAGGACAGAGTCAGTGCAAAGGCAGGGAAGTGCCCAGTGTGTCCAAGGAACAGCAACAAGCCAGGGGAAATGGCTTGGCGGAGGAAAATATAAAATGACATTGGAGGGAAGTGGGGGAGATATGCCAGGTGGGGTCTTATAATCTGTTGTGAAGATTTTGATGTTTCACCTCCAATCAGGGGGCATCATGGGATTCCAAGTAGAGGAATAATATAACCGAAGAGCATGTTGGCTGGGATTAGGGAGAAGATATGGGGAGAAACAGACAGATCCATTAGGAAGCAACTGCAGTGATCCCAACAGAAGATGCCAGAGCCTCAACTAGGGTAGTGGAAACGGTGAGAAGGGGTCAGTTTCTGGATTTATTTCCTTCTTTGGTCACCAATTTCCCAATCTATAGTAGTTTCAGCACCCCATTTCCATACTCCAGGGACATATGAGAATAAGTGAGAATCAAGAACCACATGGAAATGTTTGGGGGCACTTTCATTTAAAATGCCCCCAGAAACTCAAAGGAGTGTGAATAAACTTGCTGGTAGGGGTTTCATGAGCCTCAAATGCCATGAACACTGCAGGAAGCATGAAGATGGTAGGTCTTCATGGAGTCCATCCGTCCGCATGTCTTTCTTGTGCATGTGTGCACCTGCACACACACACACACACACACACACACACACACACACACACACAGAGCACACTCACAGAGCAGCAGACAGTGACTCCTGTCGCAACACTGACCTGCCAGCTGCCTAGCTGGCATAGTTCTTAACCACATGACCATGGCAACTTACTTAAAGTCCATAAATTGTCCTTCCTCATGAGCAAACAGGGGCTACAAACATGGATGACAGAGCTGGGGGGGGGGAACCACATGCCACATGAATGAATTGTGTGTAAAGTGCCTGCCACAATGTCTGACACACAGTACAAGTCTCAAAAAAACCTTTGTTTCTTCCCCAGGGCTGACCTCCTTGGGCGTCAACCCCACCTTGGAGAAGAGAGATCCCTAGAGCAACCAAAACGCAGAGGAATCTACTGGTAAATAACTGAGAAGTGCCTACATTGCCATTGTTGTTTTACTATCCTGTTTACCATTAGTAAAAACAACTTCCTTTACCACACCCTGCTGGGGCCATGTCACTGTGCTTCCTCAGGTCAGCGTGATACCCTGGACTTGGAGAGAGCCTCAGGAACAGGAGGAGCAGGACCAAGGCTCAGAGGCCCATGGGAGGGTGCGTTGGCTCCAAGGCTGTGCAGCCTGGGCGGGAGTCAGAGGCAGAGTCAGGGTGACCAGGCATCCTGGCTGGATTCGTCCTCCGGGAACCAGGGTTAGAGGTCAGATAGTCCCAGAAGCCAAGGCCGGAGTGTCTCCCTGGGCCTCTGGCTTCAGACAACTGCCTGGGCTGAATGTCGCTCCCCACATTGCCTGCTATGTAGGGTCACACAGAAAGTCATGGCTCCCTCCTAACATTCAGCTCCCCTCAAGGCAGAGAGCCAGGTGGGTGGAGAAGGGGTAAAAGGTGCTTTGGCACAATGGAAGAAGACAGAGAGATGGGAAGGGAACCCAGTGAAAAGAGAGGACAGGCAGGCACACAGGCCTTGAGGCTGTGCCAAGTGTGCCTTTGCAGGTCCCTCACAGGATTCTGCCCCATCCCGGGTTCACACCTTAACCTAACAGGTGTTTGGGTCTGTTAGAAGCAGATGAGGCCACATCAAGTCACCTTCTGTGGAAAAGGGGGTCAGCCCAGTGCATCCCAGCCAAGGATGGCCCTGGAACTCCCAGGCTGACAAGCCCCCGTTTTCTCCAGCCCCTTGCTCCTCAGAGAGGGCTCCACCCCCTAAGGCAGCACAGGCAGGTCGTCCAGAAGAGCAGGAGCTGAGCAGGAGGGTGCACTCTGGGGCACGGAAGGAATTTCTGTTTCTAACTGATGTGGCAGCCAGCAGCAGCTGTGGGCTGACAGCAGCAGACAGCTCTGACTCCTGAGCAGCAGTCATGGTGCGTGTTAAGGAGAGGACCCAATCCATGGGCCTGGAACTGCCCTGTACCAGCTCCGAGGGACTGGAGCTCTGAGCCTGCCCAGAGGATGGCCAGCAGGGCCAGGTGCACTGGTGGCCAGGACAGAAATGAATTGAGAAATAGTCCTGAGGCGTCTGTGGGGCAAATAAGAGCTATGTAACTGGGGGCTCTTCCTCCCCGCCATTCCTAAAGCATCATCATTTCCAAGGCCAAGGCTTTTGCTCACTTGGGGCCACCACTTCTCTAGAATTCTAGGATGGCAGTGCCAAGAAGGACCCAAGCATGTCAGCTCACTCAGGTCATGATCTTACAGGTGAGACAAGAAAGGCCCAGGGTGATATGACTGGGGAGGTGGAATGGCCTGGCCGCTAACACAGGCTCTGGAGTAAGGAAGGGCCGGTTAGAAACCCCTCCGCATCTCTGTCCTCACCTGCACACGGAGGACAACAGCTCCTCCGTCACGGAGCGGCTGTGAGGAACAGGCGCACCCATGTCTCTGAAGGGCTTAGCACAGAGCCAGGCACAATGAGCAGTGACTCTTGCTATCTTTGTCCCCAGAAAACCCCTCTCAGTGCCCAAGGAACCTTGAAGGGGAAGGCAGGGGAGCCAGAGGGAAATTATAGGGCAAGGCTCTCACCCTTCCAGGGAATGACAGCCACCTCTCCCAGGAAGCCTCCCAGTTTCAGCCCGGACACCACCCTAGCCACCTGCCATCACCACTCCATGCAAGTGAGCCAAACTGGAAACACCCAGCAAGGAGAGGCCTGACAGGGTGTCACAGTGCACAACGCCATCCTGGGCTATGGGGCAGGTGCTGCTCATTTTACATCACGCCAGTTCCTGTCCTGCTCAGGACGCTGGGAGTGGGGGTGCACCTGTCCTCTTTAGCTCCTGCTCTTGTTCCTCAGGTGCTCCCCACGCCCACAGAGACTGCTCCAAAGAATCCACGACTTAGCGCTACACAGTGCCAGCACACGGCAGATGCTCAACTCATTGCAATAAGCAATTGTCCGATGTCACTTAATTTCCAAGCACAGTCATCAGGCAGCGGCTGCAAGCTTACTGGGGAAGGGCCCAGGATCAGGCAGAGTGCCCAGAAAAGCATCAACTCACTAGGAACGTGACTGAGAAACCTCTAAACGAGGTAACAAAATCTACACTTACTAAGCAATATATTTAGTACATTTCTTTCTCACCGTGACCCTTGGTGGTAGATATGAGAACATCTTTCCCCAGTTCACCACCTGTTTTCTCTTCCCCAACACTCTTTCTCTTTCTTCTTTAAATACTTTTACTCCCTTTTTTTTTTCTCTATGCTTTGGCTTTATGAAGTAGAAACACTGAATTAGGTACCAGCACATCTGGGTGCTACATCTGACTCTGCTATCTGAACTACCTTCTTAACCTGGCTGAACAAGCCACTCAGTCTCTCTGGGCCTCAGTTTCCCCTGCTGTCAAATGGTGGCAGTCACATCTCCAAGAGCCTTTAGGAGGATGAAGTGATCTACTTTCAAAGAGTTAGGGCTATACTTTGGCCCTTGTGGCAGTGACTTGAGCTGGACTCACACATGAAGCTACAGCTCCACCACCGCTATCTCATGCAGCCTGTGTGAAATACGGGACCCTCCAGAAAGCTTGCCAGCAGAGGTAGAAGAGAGTTAGGGTGTTTGGAGAGGAAGGGGCACAGCCTGCCTGCCACACACACACTCACTCACACAGATACCCACAATCACTCCAGGGACACTCCACCTCCCTTGTGTCTTAGGTAGGTGAGAAACCAGAACAAAAGTTCTAAGAAAAGACAAAGGAGGAGGAAAGGATTCAGTCCACGGCACAATGGGTGGCTCTCAGAAGGAGGAAAATCTTCAGCTGCAGAGCGCAAGTTACATTGTGCCTGTCTCGCCCAAACTCTTATTCAGGGGACTGTGGGGAGAGAGGTCAACCTGCGGCCAACAGGTTCCCTGTCCTTACCCACTGGGGTGGGAGGTGGCAGCGCCAGGGCAGAGGAACCTCTCATTAACTGTCTGAGAGGCTCTTCCTCAACCGACTACTGGCAGCCTGTGCCAGAAAAATGATGTGCCTAACGCAAGCCTCCCCAAGCCCTACGTAAGACATATCCTGCCTGCTCCTCATGCTTTAACTTTGTCCCGAGTCCTTCCCTTTGGTTTCCTCCAGCTTCCAAATTCCCTAGGTCATCACCATCTCTACCAACACAGGGCAAGGAAGGCTCTCAGCCTTGCAGGCAAAGTCTGAACAGACGGGCCTCTTCCCACCCCTCATCCTTCACAATCCACCCCACACACTACTATAGCCCCTACCATCACTGAACCTAGAGGTCACTTGATCTTAGCACCCCACAGCTGAAAGGATGCTTTGAGAGAACACTTTCTTAAAGTCAATTACTAATGTAATACAACGGGCCAACCTAAACAATGACCAGACTTAAATGTTTTCCACCCACATTAATCAGCTCCATAATTCTTTAATGACTTCCTAAGAAAAGTGTTTTTTGTTTTTTGGTTTTCTAAAGAACTTTTTAAGGACTTTCTTGTTTGTTTGATTCGGTTGGCCTTTTTCATCCTTGGTTAAGGATCTCATTGTCTCCCCATGGCAAGCAGCAGCCTGGGTTTTCAGGAAGGAAGAAATAATCTGCTGCGATGGCGTTGGTACGGGTGACCTGCAGGTCACGAAAGAGGGTGCGGTTGCAGGGCTGGCATCCCAGCCCCAGGCTTCTCGCTGTCTCAATTTCATCATCCACCTATGAAGGAAAGATAACCATAGCTGCCGCTTGCCTAAATCACAGGGTTTTTCTGTGGTTTCAGGGGCAGCTCCGTGCCATGCCCTGCCCAGTCCTCCTGTGAAGGTATGAAGCATGAGCAACCCTCAGGCTGCTGTGAAAACAGCCACTGGTCCTTCTATAAGCCCCAGAAACATGACCGAAGGGATACCATATATCGGAAGTCTCCAATCCAAGCTCCAAAACTATATGGCTGTGAGAAGCAGAACAATATTCGCACTCTTGAAACAAAAGGGCAACACCACGGCCCTGAAATAAAAAACAGCCACAGCCAGTGTTGTGTTTCAGACAGAGGAAGCCTGGTGATGCTAGTGGAGCAGTGTGAACCCCGATCCTCTCTCAGGGCCTACGGTCCTGGTGGTCTATATTCTGCTGTCCTTCCTCTCCATGGCATTGCCCCTCTTCCCTGGGGTCAAGCGTAGAGCAAAGAACCACAGGAGACTGGTGTTGGTACATGTTTTCACCCATCTGTTCTCAGAAGGGTCCCTCCCCACATGACCCACCACTTTATCCAGCATACTGGAATTTGAGAATTTGGAAACAGGCATGCACTTAGCAAGTGCTAAAAATCCATAAGTTAAACGATCTCTCATTGATCCTGTACCCTCAGTATGACTCTCAGTATGACTCAAGAAACAAAGCAGAGCAAAATCAGAGCATATACAGAAGAAAAATTTCATGCTAAAAGCAAACTGACTGAAGTCTGTTGCTGGAGTCTGAATGGTGAGCATCCCAGTCAAAGACCTGTTTCTTAAAGGCTTAGACCCCGGGTGTTGCTATTGGGAGGTGATGAAATCTTTTGGTGGTGAGGACTAGTAGGAGGTCCTTAGGTTCTGGGAGACATGTCCTTGAAGGGAAAAGTGGGACCCTGGCACCTTCTTCTTTCGCTTCCTGGCCACAAAGCGAGCGTTTGTTCTGCCCTGGGCTCCCACCTCTGCCACTTGGCACCCCTACCAGAAGCCTAAAAGCAATGAGGAACCTGCCTAACCATGGACTGCAACCCCCCCAAATGGTGAGCCCAAATAAACCTTTCTCTCTATAAGTTGATTATCCCAGATATTTCATTACAGTGATGGAAAACTAACACACCCTTAGGAAAGAAAATAACTTACAAACTCATGGATAGAATCCCTCCACAATTCTGTATCACAGGTTAAATACATTTAATGTCATTGAGAAATAAGCTATAGTCTCTGGATTTAAAATGAGGGTTTTTTTTTTCTTTTACATTTTGCTGGGGCCTAGTCAGACACCACGTCAGCACTCACAGATGCTCGCCAGCAGCTGTGCATGAGCGTGTGTGCACGCAGCGCTCAGACACGCACGCAGAAACTAACACACACAGGTCTGTGCATGTACCCAAGCACAGGCACGCGCACACACAAGCACAGATGTACACACACATACACACACATTCCACCCAGCCCTGCCAAAGTGTAGGCAGCACAACTGGGAAGCTATAACACCTAACAAAAGGGGTGGGAGAGAAAATGGCAATGAAAAGTACCCACAGGGAGGAAGGAGAAAAATGCTCCTTGAGACACAGCTTGACTCACAGTTTTTAAGGCGCGAGGTGGGCGAGGATGAAAAGACCTTCCTGAAGAGTGTACAAAGGAAGTCAATGCAACAGTCAGACCGTGCTGGCTCCCACATGCAACAAGCCTCGCCAGACTCCAGATGATTAAAAATGAGCTAATCTGATTAGAGAATTTTAAATTTGGATTGACTGTCCAGTTCACCAATAAATGCAAACATGTAACTTAAGTCTTGCCCCATAGCTCTGCTGCCAAAATTGCTCTAAATCTGCCAAGCACTGAAAGCAGGTTTTGATGAGATGAATGAATGTATCAGCAGCAGAACAACCAAATGATCAAAAAATATCTGTGGCTAAGCCCTGTCCTAGCAATGTGGAGATAGAAAGGCATCTGATCCATTCTGGGCATCTAGTGGCCTCGGGGAAGCTATAACATTTTGTTGTTAGGTGCTGTCGAGTAGGTATCCAACTCATAGCGACCCTCATAGGGTTTTCAATGGCTGTTTCGGGATTGCCTTGGGAGTAGATTGCCAGGTCCTTCTCCCATTTTTGCAGTGCTGGGACTTGAACTCAGAACCTCAGAGACTGCAGCGCAGCGCTCTACCAACTAAGCTAAATCCCAGCCCACGCTATAACATTTACATATATGAAATTGTTGTTATTGTTGTCAGGTGCTGTCAAGTCGGTATCCAACTCATAGTGACCCTATGTACAACAGGCAAAATACTATTGTCAGTGCTTCTTTGCTGTTCATAGGGTCTTCAATGGCTGATTGTTTTTTGGGAGTGGATTGCCCGGTCCTTCTTCCAAGCCTACAGTACCTGGTATTCCCAGGCAGTCTCCCATCCAACTACCAACCAGGCCCAACCCTGCTTAGCTTCCGAGATCCAATGAGATCGGAAGCCACAGGGCTATGGCTACAGGTATATATGAAATAGCAACAAATAAATAAGTATAAAATTTTTGTTGAACTTAATGGTAAATACTGTGATTGCTGTAGATATTCAGAGAAACGACAAATAACTAGAGGTAGAGATGGATTTTCCTTCATCTGGCATGAGAAGGAAACAGAGGATTTGGACAAACAGAGAAAAATGCATAATTGCTCAACATCCATTCTCACACCCAACTATTTGGCCCATTATTCAGGTGGGGCTCCAGGTGGAAAGCAAAATAACATATCATCGTCCAGCCCTGATTTTTGCTCCTAATTCTCCTACCCTCCTTACCCTCTACCCAACGATAATTTACTGTGGCTTTTGTGGAAGAAAACAGGTATAGAAAAGTTCAAATGTCTCTCATCTCTCAACCAAATGGGATAGTGCCATGAAAGAAGCAGCCCAACTAATAAAATGTGATATGGTTCTGGACTGTTCCTTCCAAACCTATCCCCATGGGGCTCACACACACAGACTGTGTCATTTGGAGTTAATCAGATGACACTGTAGATAATTAGAGTCAGGCCAGGACAGGGCAAAGGAAAAAAACATTCCCAAAACGTACATTTAGAAATGTAACAGCTTTCTGAGACTCTTAAATTGTTTTGTCTTCTTTCCACTACCAAAATTGTCAAATTTCCTGAGAGGTCATGTCTACCCATTAGAAAACATGTGGATGAGAAAGGTGTGAAAAGCTGGGCCATCTCGGGAGTTCCTTCTCTGTGATCTCAGGCATCTGGGTTTGGGGAACCATCCATGAGGCCTGGCCAACAATTTTGTCTCTCACTAGGGCACTGGCAGCACTGCCAAGAAACAGTTCCCATCCAAAAAGCTTCTGGAGACTCATCACACGGAGTTTTAACTCCTCAGCTTGAGATCAGGCCAATTTTTGCTATTTGGGGGATTTTTGCATGGGTATACAATTCCCACAAATGTTTTCTTTTTTGCTGTCTTTCTTTCTTTTTTTCTTCCTCTCTTTCTCTCCCTCTTCCTTCCTCCCTCCCTTCTTTCTTTCCTCCCTTCCTTCCTTCTCTCTTTCCTTCCTCTTCTTTCCCCCACTACTTGGGAATTGAACTCAGGATCTCACAGGTGCTAGGCAATTGCTTTACCAACTGAGCAGCACCCCTAGCCCCATTTTCTAATTTTTATTTTGAGATAGGGGTTTCCTAAGTTGTGCAGGCTGGCTCTGGTCTTGAAATGATGATCCTACTGTCTCAGCCTCATGAGTCGCTGGTATTATAAGCTGGCATGATGGTGTCCAGACGGCAAACATTTTCTATTCCTTGATGTTTCTAGTTTGCCATGATCTAGAAAGCAAACACCTATGAAACTTTGAAGGGTAGAATAAGGGAGGTCCTTAAACTCCTAAAAATAAAGCCCTAAGTCTCCCTCCAGTAAAACCATCCCCTAAAGAACCAAATATCTGGATCCTTTCCAGTGGCTACCCATGCCTCAGTGACAACAAAGCCACAGAAGTCCTGTTGAAAAGTGAAGACACATGCTTTTTAATGCCATATCTTTGATCCTCAATAAAACTAGGGCACAATGACTAGAGAAAAAGCATGTCCCTGTAGTTTCAATATTTCAGGTTATACAATTCTTCTGTATATATAGATCTCAATATTATTAGGGCAACATCAGCACCTTCCTGCAGAAACTCTCTCTGTCATATGAATTTGGTTAACTACATGCTCTCTTTCTATATAAATGCCCCTAGAATAGATGAGAAGAGGCAGGAATATCCAGACTTTTAGACAACTATAATAAGAGTGCTGAGACAATATGTATCTCTGAAATATACAGTCTTCCAAATACTGGAATTGTTTGAAATGGCCCATTAAGGGATTGGTTAAAATGAAACATTGCCATGTAGACTTTTCACTTTCTTATTGCTTTTTTAAATAAATAAATAACCAGTTATAAAGAACACCATCTTCAGTTAGGAGCTTGGGCTAATTCCTCACCATCTTCCTTCTGGGAAGAGACTATTTGAAAAAACTGCTGCCTCCTCCTTTTTTTGTGTGATAATTATTCACCCAGATCCCTTCAAAGTGAAAATCATATTTGCATGGGAAGCAAATCCAAAGGCCAAAGTAGGACACAGTGGTGCCATTATCCCAAATTTTCCCACAGGATGTCAGACTTTTTCTTTTGTCCCACCATTAGGAACTTGAATATTAGTGGAAGAGACACCTAAGAAGTATGATTCAAGATGACCTAGATATGCTACTCACCTTAACCAAAAGGTATCTCCATCCATTAGGCCTTCTGAGGGTCTGCAATTCCATCATGAGATTTATTATTATGGGTTATGCAATGACACCTCAGGCTCTTCCTTTGTCTTACTGTGATTTGTTTATCACATTTTTCTCACCACCTCTCTCTGTCTCTCTCTGGGTCTCCATTAATCTCTCTGAATGTTTCCAGTCTTACCCAAAGTAAAGTAGGAGGTCTGCAAGCTGGAGAAAAAGAGAGTTGGACCAACCTGCAAGTGACTACAGGTCTTTCTCTCTTACTCTAGACTGGCTTCTCACTCAAGTCTTCCATCAGAACTAACAGAGGTCTCCCTGGCTCACAGAATCAGAAAGGCAATAGAACATCTATGCAAAACCTTCAGATTAGCAACCTCCACCTCCCCTTCCTCTGGTTGATTATCATGGACTAAACTTTTTGAATGAACAGGAAACTTAGTTGACTATGGAGTCTATAGACCAGGGCAGTTCTATCCACCACAGCTCAACACTGCAAACCCTACAAACACAGATTAAACTTGGGTACCTGCCAGCACCACAATGGAACCGTTGTGGTTTGCCAGGGTCTTGAAAACCTCTCCCCATCACCAGTACACCTTTTAGCCTTCCTAGTTGCCAAAAGAACCAACATATCTGTCCTAGAAGAAGTGCAACCAGAGGGCTCCTTGGAAGCAAGGATGGCTAGACTGCACCTTACATATTTTGGACATGTAATCAGGAGGGACCAATCCCTGGAGAAAGACATCATGTTTGGGAGAGTGGCATGTCAACGAAAAAAAGGAAAACCCTCCCCCAGATGGATTAACACAGTATCTGCAACAATGGGCTTAAACATAAATAAGATTGTGTGCCTAGCACAGAATTAGGGAGTGTTTCATTCCACTGTACATAGGGTTGCTATGAGTTGCACTCGACTCAACAGCACCTAACAACAACAGTTGCTTCATGGAAGTTGGTATAGGGGGTCAGGTTGGAGTGAACTTCTGGAATTGCAAGCTCACTGCAGTAAGATTCTTAGTTCTTTCTCCTACCCACAGTTACCCAATGTTATTCCCTTTGTGAAACTTGGATAGGCTCTTCTGGCTGAAGTGGCAGGAGGGGAACTGTCAGGAAGGGGAAATCCCCTTCAGTACATTAATGTTCTCAAAGGCAAACTGCTGAGCCTAGTCCAGGGAAGCATCTCTGGGAGCAGCTCAGGATACAGCTGGGTGGTCTCATCTTTGGGCCTGGGGTGTGGAGGTCAAGGGTCCAGAGTTCTATTTCCAGCACCATCAGAACTTCAGCCAAGATCCTTGACCTCTTTTCATAAACCCTTTCCCCCCAATGAAATGGAAAAAGGAGAAGAGGAAGAAAGATGGGAAAGAGACAGACAGCACTTTGGCGAAAACTACGTAGTACTGAATAAAGACCTTTGAAAGCAGCCACGAAAGGTATTGCTGCATCACACACCAGAAGAGAATCTGAGAACGAGGTCAGTTTAGAGATGGTGACCCCACAGCTTTGATGCACCAGGGGTTCCAAATGAAGCATCTTCTCAGAACTCCACCAGGGTTCACATCTTATAACCCAAACTGTGCACTCAACAGGCTCTGGCCATTAGTTCCACCTTTCAATAAACATATGATTATTTATTTTGGTCAAGAAAGCCTCTTTAAGAAGCTTGATTTCCAGGCTTACTCATCATGTGGCATCATCCTTTGGAAAAAAAAAAAAATGAAGAAACCAAACACAGAATTAAATACAAATTAATTAGAAGCACATGGTTAAATTTCTCTTAAAGTTTTGCATGGCTTAAGAACATATGAAGGGTAAGACATTTCCTCCACTCAGGCTTGAAGATTTGTTGAAAGCAAGGTCCTGTGAGTGTCGGGTTTTGAGAGCTGGCATTTAGGATGGCCCCAGGCTAGAGTCTCGGGGAAGAAGGCTGTGGCTCCAGTGGAGCCCAGGTTCTTCAACATGTCTGTTCCTGATGGCAGCGGAGATCTGAGAGACGCCAGAGGTCCCTTTGTGTCAGAGGCATTCAAGTCAGACAATTTGGTAAGATGTAAGAGCAAGAGCACAAAAACTAAGGGGAGACCTTTATATAAATGGATTTTAATGTTGATTTTTAAAAACTACATAGTCTAGCCAGATGCAGTGGGGTGACACATGCCTGTAAACTCAGACACTACAGAGGCAGAGGCAGGAGGATCACAAGTTCAAGGCCAGATGCAGCCTGGTAACTTAGACCTTGTCTCAAGGTAAAAAACAAACATGGTCTAGGGGTACAGCTCAGTGGTACAGCACTTGCAAAGTATGTGTGAGGCCCTGGGTGATGCTCTAGTACTGCAAAAAAAATTAAAATATATATATATAAATAAATAAAAAATATGTAGTCTAATTCATTTGCAATACAGTAGATGGCAATTTCTTTCCACCCCAAAGATAATAATTACCCTTACCTTTAGCCTCTGGCATGGAAATAATCATTTCACTTTACTTCTAGATGGCCTTACTTAATGAACAGATAAATTTCCTCAACTTGATCTTGTTGTTGTTGTTAGGTGCCGTCAAGTCGGTATCCGACTCATAGTGACCCTCATAGGGTTTTCAATGGCCGAGTGCTTCGGGATTGCCTTGGGAGTGGATTGCCAGGCCCTTTTCCCATTTTTGCGGTGCTGGGAATTGAACTCGGGGCCTCAGAGACTGCAGCACAGTGCTCTACCCACTGAGCTAAATCCCAGCCCCTCAACTTGATAGTATACAAGAAATGGATACAAAGAAACTTAGAGACTTAAAACTTCTTTACCCATTACTTTCCCTCAGCCTTACATCTGTGTTTTCCTGCTGGGTTTTGGGGCCAGGCCTTTCCTTTCTACACACCTGGGCTACAGATACTTTCAAGCAGATGTGTACACATAAGTCATACCTAAAAACTAAACTCTGGTAATAAAAAGAAGCTTACCAGCTTAATTAGGTAATTATTTCCTTGATTAATCCTTAATTAAGGTCCTACTTTGGCTTTTGTTGTCAACTACCATAATTTCTTTCTTTGAACTAAAATCTTCTAGCTTCATTTACAGACTTTTAAAAACATGCTTGAATTTCCTCAGGGAGGTTAGAATTTCATCTGTCTTGTTTTGTGTAAGTGTAACTTAAGTAGATTCAATACTTTCACTGCTATAGTTGGATCCTAAATGTCCCTCATAGGCCCACATGTTAAAGGGTTGGTACCTAGCTTAGCAGTATTGGGTGGTGGTAAAAACTTCAAGAGGTAGGGCCTTGTGAAAGGTCTATAGGTCATTGGGGCAGTGTTATAGGGATTGTGGGGCCCTAGCCCCTTCTCTGCTCTCTGTCTTCCTGCCCATGAGGTAAGCACTTTCACTCCACCACACACTCCCACCATGATGGGCTGCCTCACCACAGGCCCAAAGCAACAAGGTCAACTGATCATGGGCTAGAAAACTATGAACCAAAATAAACCTTTTCTCTTCACAGGTTAATAATCTCAGGTTTTTTTATGTGACAGAAAGCTGACTAACACATTCACCTTTGACATTCATCTAGATCAGCTTTGCTGTAAGAAACTCAAAATAAGAAAAACATATCAAGACAATTTTCTTATGGTATAAGGACTCTGGTTCCTCCAAATATTCACTTATAGTGAGAACTCCTGGGGTATTATAATGGAAGCCCTGGTCTCAATCTCATAGTGCCTTTCTGGATAATGATGATAATGATTCAAGCAATAATCCAAAGGGTTGGCTCTGTTGAAGAGATCACATTTGACAATATCAAAGTTTCCTTCTAATTCTGAGATTCTATAGTTTGACACTTGAAACCAGAAGCATCCCAAAACATAAATAAAATGGGGAAGGTAGAAGTAATTAAGTAAAAGGACTTCAGACCTAAGTAGAGAAATCTCAGGTGTATATAAAAGAGTCCACCAAAACAAACAATAATCAAAGCTCCTGAATCTGTTCACTTCAGGATTCTTTTAACAAGGTGTGTGTAACTTTTCCCTCCACAATGAGACCCTAGTGCTGCCCTTCTCTGTTTTCCACTGATAAAATGAGTGGCTTAAACTTCATGATCATCTGGGTTCTTCCAGCTTCCAGGGCTCACAGAGTCTGGGCAGAAGAGCCCCAAAAGAGAACAGAGGGGCCCTGGTACCAGAAGCTTCAGGAAGGGGTTCTACCAAAGGAAGCTGGAGAGCCAACCTCTACACTGGATATTACAAATTCCAATACTGAGAACTTTCAAGAAGAGGTGAAATCAATGAGGGTTGAGGTTGTTTGGAGAGGTCTCTATGGGAGATGGACAGTGACTGCAGCTTTCATATTTCCCGCACTCAACAATATGGCCCCAGGTCTGGGTTCAGATGCTGAGGATGAGGAATGTTATGAAGTCATTTCAGCTTTTAGCATAAGCTTGGGCCCAATCATTCACTAGACAGGTCTCTGCTGGGTTTTGCTGAAAGGTTTCTTATCTAAGGAGGAAATGCCCCTCCCATGCATAAGCCCAAACAAAGCAAAGCACACTTAAGATCTACACTGGAGAAGAAAGAACCATTCAAAAGGATGGAGCTTTCTCCCAGCACCACTCTGGGGATTACAGCCTGAGGGCTTCCAACAACACAGAGGGTTCCCATTCTGGTCCTGCCACTTTCCCACATATAAAGTGGGCTAATAGGCATCCATGAGATTGCTGGGTAGATTAAATAAGCAAATGCACTAAATGCACTTAGCACTGAACCTGGCATCAAATGAACATTCAATAAGTGGTGGCTATTACATTGATGGAAGAAATGCAGCTATCCTGCAGCTCTAGGCACTCTGACCCAGGAAAGAGCCACTCACAACGCATCTCTGAGAGAACCACCTTCTTTAACTTTCCAGGCCAGGCATAAGATTGAGCCAGGAGTAAGGTGCCACGTTGATTCCATTGAAAATAAGATCCTTCAAAAGCTTCAAAGAATAAAAGAAGAGCCCTGGTGTACAAAAGGGTACTTTCCTTTAAGCCTCTGAGAATGTGACTTTGAGGCCACCTAGCTCATCCTATCCTATTCCCAAGCAACAAAGGTCAAGTGGTAGCAAAAGAGAAGACGGAACAGGGACAAAGGCAGGAATTTTGACATAAATCAAATCTGAACATTATTCAGTTGGTCCAACATAGTGGGACTCATTTGGCAGGATCCTCAGATACACAATCTCTTCCAACAGAAATAAGTGCATACTAATCCTTGTGGCTAAAGGTAGCAGGAATCCTAAATCCTTGCAAATCAAGAGAGCATGACAAAATGTCATCCTCTTCCTGTTCCTTCTCTTCCTCCTCCTCTCTCATTGATGAGACTGCAAATCTTAATGTATTTTAAAAATATGTTTGATATGCTAAAATAGCAGTGGCATATGGCAGCTACCCCACGTGGCTGAGTGGAGCACACCAGCCAGAGGAAGCCAGGTAAGAGGGCAGAATGGAAAGGAGGCTGGACTTGACTGGCAATGCCTGATCTTCAGACCTCCCAAAGCAGGAACTCGCTGGGTGGTCCTGAAGAGGAGGCAGCCTTTAAAAACTGGAAGACCTGGACTCTGATTTTATGATTCTTGGAAGGGACTGGTGGGATGCAGACAGCACTGGCTCAAGCAGAAAGGGTGCAAAAGGGTATGACCCTGGGGACAGAACGCTGCAGCATGAGGCCCAGGAGAGAAATCAGACAGGGAAGTACTTATCTATATGAGAGGCCAGGGAATTGCTGGAGGCCCAGGACAGGCTTGGGACAGAAGGCCTCCACCATCACGGAGGGGCATAAGAGGAGAAAAGAAGTCCACACCAGAGAGTAGACTGGAGGCTAGGTCTGCATCCACAGACTCAAATAGGATACAGCTGGAGTCTTCCTCAAGTTGGGACTTGACAGTGTATCTAAATATTTCCCAGCCCCGGTTAAAAGATTAGAAGCAAAATATACATTCAAACCAACATTTCTATTTTCTGGAAAAAAAAATAAATCCTTTCACCTCAGTGAAGTTATTTAAGAACAACATGAATCAATCAATCTCTGGTCTTTCTACTCTGTTTCCAGACACCTTGCTTAAGTAGAAATTTGTGTCAAAGCCAATAATAAATTAGAACATTAAAGAGAACATTTCTGATGAAGGGGAGATGAGCCAGCATGTGGTGGAATACACCTATAATCCCAGCATCTGGAGGCTGAGGCAGGAGGACTGCATGTCTGAGGCCACCCTAGAGTACATGAGACTCTGTCTCAAAAACACGAGAGAGAGAGAGAGAGAGAGAGAGAGAGAGAGAGAGAGAGAGAGAATGGGGGGGTGGGGGAAGGAAGGAAAGAAGGAAGGAAGGGAGGAAGAGATGATAGCAATATATACTTCTGGAAGTTGTAGTAAGAATGAATGGCATAGGTATCACGTAAGTAAAGTGCTCAGGACAATAAATACTCAGCACATAGCAGCTACTGGTAGTAAGAATTTTTTTAGTTTAATTACCCTTTTTAGAATTTAAAGTGCTTGAGAACTTGTCAGGGACAAGAGCAGGTACTTTAATGACTCAATTAACACAGACCAAAGAATTAGATGCTATAGGATTTTGGACATAGACATAAACCCAGCTCTTGACTCTGGTACCAGACAGGTGTTTCCTTTTTTGCCCCAGATGTCAGGACACGAGGCTCCAAATGTGATACCAAGACAGAGTAATTATATGATACACAGTGGGACCAGGGGTTGGGAACATCCACATCTTTCACCAGGTATACTCCCACGGGGGCCAACATGTCCCCCCCCCCCCCATTCAGGTTCTGCTCCATCAGAAACATGTCCTCAGTCTACTCTTCTGGCAAACGCTTCTGGCTCATTTTATCTTCAAGTCAGAGCCAGAGAAAGCTACACAACTAAGACCTTGTCAGCTCAGCTACTGGCTGAATTACTTTCATTGGGTCACACCTTTGTGTCCGAACCTCCACATTCACAAAAGCTTTTGTTGTCGGTTATGTTTATTATCCCAATGTCTCCATTAAATAAATGTGCCAAGAAGAATTTAGCCTCCCCTTAAGAACTGATAGACCTTCTCCTTTCGGATCAAGAGATCAGTGTAATTAACCTGGTGTTCATTTCATCCCTGCTGCCCAAAAGCATACACCAAATCTGGTGCTCAATGAGACCAATGACAATAGCCACTTTCTTTCTTTCTTTTTCTTTCTTTCTTTCTTTTTTTTTTTTTTTTTTTGGGCGGGGGGGAAGCAGCTTAACTTTCTATTTATGTTTGTTAGCTTTGTCATAAGGTGGTTTGCAATTAGGTACCTCCATCCTTAATAGACAGAGGCAGGCCAAGAACCAAGAAAAGCAAAACATTCTATTGCCAAGGTCTTTACCTTTTACATGCTGCCTCCTCTGGGAAGCCTTCCTAGATCACCCCGGAGCTGGGAAATGCACCCTCTCATCTGCACAAAGATACTGCTCCTGCTAAGTGGCACCTAACCTGAGACTCAGGGATGCTCTGGTACCTTCAGTATCTCCCAGAAGATCTAGCCACACTTACACATTAGGGACTCATAGATTAGCAGGTGCTTGCTAAATCCTCAGAACAGGAAATGTAAAGAAATCTAACCCAGGATTTCCCTAAGAAATCTCACAGCTCTTCCCCTAAACCTACATGCTGGACTCCAGAGCATGTACTCAAACTTTCAGCAGCGCATAGTGTCACAGTGAGGATGATCCCTGCTGAAGCCTTCAGAAAATTCCTCGCCAGCCCTGCCTAGCTATTTCTGTTTTCCTCCTGATATCACAACTGAGGAGCCTCTACATCTGAATCAAAAGAGGTTAACAACTGACTCTTTGGGTTAGAGCAAAGCAGTGTGCCCTGAAAGAGGTCGTGCTAATTGCCGAACTGCAGGGACCATCAGCCCCTCCCAACTACCGTGGTCCTGGCTTTGTGGGAGCTCAGGTAGTAGGGGAGAGGCCCACGGTCCGAGGACTGGGCGGCGCAGGAAGCCTCCCAGCACACCCCACCGGCGCAGCGCCTTCCAGTCCCACACTGACTCGGGTAAATCAGAGCCATCTGGCTGGCTCCTCTTCTGACACGTGTGTCAGCTCCTCTCTCAGCCTCCCCGCCCCCTCCGCCTAATGTGCTCCTTATGAACAGAACCTGAAGCGGGCTCCCTTTCAAAGAGGAACAGAACTTGACATATGAAAGCAATGACAACCCCCCTCCCCCACACCACTCATCTGTCATTTAATGACACTGCCTTGTTCTGGCAGGTTCTTTTTCTTGTATGTGTCTAGAGCAGGGATTTGCAAATGCAGGACAGAGGCACAGATGAAGCACAATGCCCCAAAGCAGAGAGGAGACAGTTTAGAAAGTCATTTAAAGTTACCTTTAAACAACAGAATATACTACTTTGTAATCCAAACAACCTGTAGGAGGCATGGTAGGCTTAACTCTCAAGAAATATGGGCTTTGAAAAAGGAAGACAAAAACTAGCACGTGCACGTTCATAGCAGCATTATTCCTAACAACTCAAAAGAAACAACTATCTACCAACTGATGAACTGATAAATAAAATGTGTTATATTCAGTACAATGGAATATTACACAGCCACAGAAGACTTGAGTTCTCTTGACACCTGCTACAACATGGACAAAACTAAAAAACAATATACCAAGTGAAAGAAGCCAAACACAAAAGGCCACATATTGTGTAATTTCTTTATATAAAATCTCCAGAACAGGCAAATCCATGGAAACAGAGATTGGAGGTTGACAGGGGTTGGGGAGAGGGAAATGGGGAGTGACTGCTAATGGGTATGGGACTTCCTTTTGGAGTGAAGAAAATGTTCTGTAAATTGATTGAAATGATGATTGCACAACTCTCTGAATATATTTTTAAAAATTGAACTGCATATTTTAAATAGGTTAATTGTATGTTAGGTGAACTGTACCTCAATAAAGCTATTATAAAAAGGCCAAGAAGTGGGAGGGTATTGGTTGGGCAACGCTGGCTGCTATTGTTTGAATGTGTCCCCCAAAAGTTCATGTATTAACAACTTCATCTCCAATATGTTAGTTGTATTTGAAGGTGGGGTCTTAGGGAGATGATTAGGACTAGATGAGATCATGAGCGTGGCACCCCCATGATGGCATCAGTGGCTTTATAAGAAGAGGAAGAGACTCAAGCTAGCATGCTCACTGGCTCCCCATAGGGAGCCCTCTGCCATGTTACAATACAGCAAGGAAGCCTTCACCAGATGCTGAGCAGATGCCAGTGTCATGCGGTTGGACTTCCCAGCCTCTAGACTTGTAAGCCAAGTAAACTTCTCTCCTTTATAAATTGTTATAGCAACAGAAAATTGACTAAGACATTGGCCGAGAACAGAAGTATCTTATAGGCAAAACAATCTTTCCCCTCTTAGAATCCCATAATACTCAGCACAGGATTGACTCCAAAAAGGTCTTCAAATCCTTGCCCCTTCAGGGAACTAACACACGTGCAGAATTAAGCAATTCCCATTTCCTTCCACACATCCTGAGGTCCAACTGGCCACAACCACTATCCTCTCCTCCCCGTCTTTATCTAAGCAGCTCTCTTACTCAACGCTTCCTTATCTTGCGAGTTCTAATACTCTCCCCAGGGTTGCTTTGTCACATCACTCCCTTGTTCAAGAAATCAACCTGACTCTCCACAAAATACCATCATCTTCAGGCTGAAGGAGCCATCAGGTACATGACCTCCAGAAGGCACAGATAAGACTCAGAGGCCTAATGGTGCTAAGTGATGCACCCCAGGCCCAGCTTCATAAGTCTTTCAATCAACAAACATTTATTGATTATCTTTTAAACTTTAGGAAGTGTGCTAAGCTCAGGGCATACAAATAGAGGAGGCAAAGTCCCTGTCCTCATGGACCTCACAGAGCTTACATTCTGATAGGGGAGAAGAAAAAATAAGCAAGTAGATGCACATCACTGTGGAGTTTGTGTGAGGAGATTGTTGTTTTCAATATGGTAGTCAGAAAAGGTGTCTCTGATGGGGCATCATTTGAGCAGAGCCCTGAAATATGTGTGGGATGGACACAGGGGAATATCTTAAGGAAGACTGCTCCAGGCAGAGTTGCTCTTACAAGTACAAAAGCCTTGAGGCAGGGGAAATCTAGGAAGAGTTCCTCAAATTCTTCACCTGATGTTCTCACCACTATGCCCATTGTTTATTCCCCAACAATCTTGGCACTCTAGGTCCAGCCCAATAGTAGATGATGATGATGGTGGTAATGATTCTAGAACCAATAACATTTACTGAGCATTTAGTATACGACAGGGATAGTTCTAAGTGCTAAAGATCATTCAAAAGTGACTGCAGCAGGATATAGACAGGGAACTGCCCCAAAATCAAGCCAGATTCAGAAGAGGGTGTGGAAACAGGGACATGACTGCTGACACTAAATGGATATTAGCTGAAAGCAGAGAATACCAAAAAGATGCCTATCTATGTTTTATTGACTATGCAAAGGCATTTGACTGTGTGGATCAGAACAAATTGTGGATAACACTGTGAAGAATGGGAATACCAGAGCACTAAATTGTACTCATGAGGAATCTGTATATGGCCCCGGAGGCAGTCATTGGAACAGAACAAAGAAACACTTCTTGGGTTAAAGTTGAGAAAGGTGTGCCTCCAAGCTGTGTCCTTGCACCATACCTCTTCAATCTCTGTGCTAAGCAAATAATGTGAGAAGTTAGATTTGATGAAGAAGAATGCAGCATCAGGGTTGGAGGAGAACTCATTAACAACTTGTGTTATACAGATGACACAACTCTGCTTGCTGAAAGTAAAGAGGATTTGAAACATTTACTGATTAAGATCAAAGACCACAGCCTTCAGTATGGATTGTGCCTCAACATCAGGGAAACAAAAATCCTTATAATTGGGTCAGTATGCAACTTCATGATAAATGGAGAAAAGATTGAGGTTGTCCAAGATTTTGCTTTACTTGGTTTTACAATCAACAGCCATGGAAGTAGCAGTAAAGAAATTAATAGATGCACTGCATTGGGGAAAGCTATTATAAAAGATTTCTGAGTGTTAAAAAGTAAAGATGTCACATTGAAGACGAAGGTGCACCTGACTCATGCCATGGTATTTTCAGGTGTATCATATGGTTGTGAAAGATGGATGTTGAATAAGGGACACAGGAGAAGAACTGATGTTTTTGAATTATGGTGCTGGAGATGAATATTAAATATACCATGGAGTGCCAAAAGAACCAACAAATCCATCCTGGAAGAAGTGCAACCAGAGTGCTCCTTGAAGCTAGGATGGCTAGACTTAGTCATAAGTATTTTGGACATATTGTCAGGAGGGATCAGTTCCTAGAGAAGGACATGATTTTGGGGAGAGTAGTGGGTCAAGATAAAAAGGAGGACTCTTAACTAGCTGGATTGACACAGTGACTGCAACAATGGGCTTGAACATGAAAAAGATCATGTGCCTGGCATAGAATCGGGGAGTGTTTTATTCTGTAGTATATAGGGTCACTATGAGTCAGACCCAACTTGATGGTACCTAACAACAACAATAACAAAATGCATTTTACATATTAACTCATTTAATGTTCATTGTTACCCCTTGACAAGTAGATGATTACTATTCCCACTTTACAGATGAAAACACTAAGGCACAGAAAAATTAGGTAATGTGTCCAAAGACTGTTTAGTTCCTCAGTGGTGGAGCCAGGACACAGAGCTAGGTAGTCTGCTCCAGTCCTTACTCTCTTGACCACTATAACCCATCCAGCCTTCAATCTCGGCTTTGCCATGGTCCACTTGCACCTTTGGCCTTCTCTACACTGCCCTCCCCCCTGTTTGTCAACACAGCTTGGCGACTTTCATTTAACTTTGCTCTCCACTCAGTGAACTCCAACTCCAATCCCACATCCACCTCAGAGCTCCCCTAACTGGCCTTCAAAGGCAGCTCATTTTGTTTCTGCCAGCATTAGCCTCCATGAAGGCCTGTCTTAATTATGGTCATTTTAATGGTGCTCCATCGTTGCCATCCTCAGCTCCTTGAGGATGTCTGATTTTTTTCTTCTCTCATTTCCACTGAAATGAATTAATTCCAGTCCAGGGATGGGAAAGCACAGTCGGCCCTTTGCATCCATGAGTTCTATGTCCACAGATTCAACCAACCACAGGTCAAATTATTTTTTAAGTGGTTTTCATCTGTCCTGTACTAGCCAGTACTTCCTCACTGTGACAAAATACCTGACATTAACAACTTAAAAAAGAGGAAGGATTTATTTTTGCTCATGATTTCAGAGGTTTTCGTCCATGGTCAGTGGCTGCACTGCTTTGGGCCTGAGGAGAGGCTGGACATCATGGCAGAGAGGGTGTGAAGGAGCAAAGCAACTCACCTTAGGGCAGCTGGAACACAGAGAGAGAGGATAACAGGAAGGAGCCAGGGCTAAAATATACCCCTCAAAGGCACATCCCCTACAACTTACTTCCTCCAACAAGGGCCCACCCTCCACAGTTCTAGCACCTCTCAATAGTCTATTTATATTTTGAATCTGTCAGTGGATTAAACCATTGATTATGTCAGAGCCCTTCCAATCTAACCACCTCTAGAAATGCCCTCATAGATGCACCCAGAGGTGTGCTTTACTAATCTCCTAGGTATCTCTCAATCCAGTCAAGTTGATAAAGATTAACCATTATATATACTGAACATACACAGCCTCTTTTGTCATTATTCCCTAAACAACACAGTATAACAATTATTTGCTTTGCATTTACATTGTGTTAGGTATTATAAGTAATCTAGAGATGACTTAAAATATATGGGAGGATATGCATGGGTTGAGCTGGGATTTAGCTCAGTTGGTAGAGCGCTGTGCTACAGTCTCTGAGGTCCTGAGTTCAATTCCCAGCACCACAAAAATGGGAGAAGAACATGGCAACCCACTCCTGAGGCAATCCCGAAATAGTCAGCCATTGAAAACCCTATGAGGGTCACTATGAGTCGGATACCGACTCAACAGCAACTAACAACATGCATGGGTTATATGCAAATACTATGCCATTTTATATAAGAGACCTGAGCATCCTTAGACTACATACCTTCAAGGGGTGCTGGAACCAATCCTCTGTGGTGCTAAGGGATAACTACAATAAATTCACAATAATGGCTTATTTAATTGAACTGTGTTGAATCTCCAAACCACAACTTTTATTTATTTTTAACAGCTTATTGAAGTATGTTGTTGTTAGGTACCATCAAGTCAAGTCTGACTCATAGTGACCCTATGTATAACAGAACAAAACACTTCCCAAAACTGTGCCATGCCCGGTACTATGTCAGTGCCTAGGGTTTAGTTCAGTTGGTAGAGTGCCACTCTATGCTCTCTGAGGTCCTGGGTTCAATCTTCAGCACTGCAAAAATGGGAGAAGGATATGGCAATCCACTACTGAAAGAATCTTGAAATAATCAGCCATCAAAAACCCTATGAATAGCAGAGAACCACTGACATAGTGCCAAGCATGACACAGTATCAGGGAATGTTTTGTTCTGTTGTACATAGGGTTGCTATGAGTTGGACCTGCCTCGACAGCACCTAACAACAACCACAAAACAACAATATTGAGGTATAATAAAAACACAATGAGTTGGACACATTAAAACAGTAAACTTTTATAAGTTTTAACATACATTTACACTTGTGAAACCCTCACCATAATCAAGATTGTAAACATATCCTCCAAAAGCTTCTTCCTAGACTTTTATCATCTCTCACTCCTATCCCTTCCACATCTCCATCTTGAAGCAACCACTGTTTTATTTTCTATCACTACAAATTAGTTTGCATTTTATGGAATTTTATGAATGGAATCATATAAAGTCATACATGCATTCATTTTTGTCTGTTTCTTTCACTCAACACAATTATTTTGAGATTCATCAATCCATTCCTTACATTGCTAAATAGTATTCCATTGTATGGACATACCACAGTTTGATTATCCGTTTTCTCCTGATGGACATTTGGGTTGTTTCCAATTTAAAGCTATTATAGTGAAGCAGCTAGCAACATTCATGTATAAGACTCTGAATAGACAAAGGTAGAAATGAGCTTCTCTGATGGGCAAGGGTTTGAAGACCTTATAGTCAGGTCTATGACAGGTATTATGAGATTCTGATAGAAATTTGTTCCTATCTCTCATTTATCCTGGGTAAGTAACTAGGAGTAGAATGGCTGGATCACATGGTAATTTCATGCTTAACTTTTTAGGAAACTGCCAAAAGGTTTTCCAAAGAGAATGGACAATCATTGCTTTTCCAAGTTTGAAACCTTGTGCTTTCCCATCCCCCTCCAGCCCACTCTAATATTTCCTGCCCAGTTAGACCAGTACAGCCTGGGGTTAGAAGTCCTTTAATTTCCTCCTTCCTCTCTGCCCCATCATCTGAAGCATGCTTTTTCACAGTCCAAGAACCTAGAAAACAGGGTGGATCTCCCTCCAATAGGCAAATGTTTATCTCTGTCTTTGCTTGACTCATCCCCACCAGTCTCCCCAAGACTGGAGTCAGCATCATGTTTGAAGAATTCTGTTGCCACCCTTCCCTGTGGTCTCTACAGTCCTTGGCAGCTCATTGTGTATCTAGTTGACGCCCAGAAGGTGGTGGTTCCAAGCTCATTAGCCGCACCTCCTGTGATTCCCAGCAGTACAGGTTCAAAGTTCCCTCTGATCTTCCCCACTCAGAATCTGCTCTTCATCCTCCACCCTCTCAAATTATCCCAGCACCAACCATTCTGCCACCTTTAGGAAGGCAGTTTTGAACACTCCAGCACCCAGCCTCTCTCTCCTCTAACCTCAAAGAGAACTCTGAGCCACTCTCGAGCATCACCAAGCACAGAGCCTGGTACTGCACTGGCGACTGGTTTTGAGTGCCAGTGAGCATGTGCAAACCCCAGTGCCAGAGCTAAGGGGGAGGGATAGAGAAAGCACGTGTAAATGCTGCTCTCATACAACAGACATCAGGTCCAGATCAGGGGTACAACATGGTTATAACTGAAATATTACAGAATGTCCTAATAATGGCCATAAGAAATCTGAGCTAAATCTAGTGGGGTTGACACTGCCGGGCAGGAAAAGATGAGGGACAGAATGTCAACAGCAGTTCTCAGTGAAACAACAGCCAGTAGCACGCACTATAGAATGAAGCACCGTCTCGTGGGCAGGTTAGATGTACTATGGTATTAAAGGCCATTTCAGATTTATTTTTGTACAATGTGCTTAACCTAATTCACCACAAAGACACTTCCCTGCCCTCCCTTTGCTGGGCTGAAGGAATATATTTACATTTATCAAGCACCAGTGTATGGCAAATAAAAAAATGGTCAAGTTCAAGGCCCCCAAGGAGGATAAGGACAAAACAACAGCACATTCTAACCCAGTGTGGTTGTGGCCTGTTGGAAACATTGGAGGGCCACCAAAGAGTGGCACAGGGGTGATAGCTCCATCCCTAGGGCCTTGGGAGGTTGCATGGTGGGGCCTGCACAGGACTGAACCAAAGCAGTCAGTCAGGCATATGCTCCTGGCCTTCACACCTGCCCTGCCAAGACCTGGCTAGACCAATGACAATATCTCTTTGCACTGCTGTTATCTTTCCCAACTTGCGCCCATGGTAGAAAGTCCCCTGATCGGAGCCGGGCATGGTGGTACACACCTGTAATCCCAGCAACTTAAGGCAGAGACAGGAGGATCACAAGTTCGAGACCAGAGGCAGTTTGCATAACTTCATGAGACCCTGTCTCAAAAAATAAAAAAAATGGGCTGAGGGTACAGCTCAGTGGTACAGCACTTGCAAAGCATGCAAGCGCAAGGCCCTGAGTTAAAACCCCAGTACTGCAAAAAAAGAAAAAAGAAAGAAAGAAAGAAAAGAGAAAGAAAAGAAAAGTCCCCTGACCCGCTAACAATCAGGTCCCTGTCCACAGAATTCCTCCCCTCCTGGCAGCCTCGCACCTCAGTCCTCAGCCCAGCTTGCTGTTGGCAGCTTCTCCCAGCACCGCATCGCAGGCCATATGGCGGTACATCTGATGCTGTGTGATGCAGGACGCCTTTGCTTTCCAATACATGTCAGCCCCCGCCCCGGGTACACCATGGCATTTAGACTGCAGTGAGGGACCTTTGATTCGGATAGGGAAGCTAAAATAGAGTCTGTAACATGTTCAAAACACCTACACAAGGGATGAGCAGGAGGGGAGGGCCACCAGGGGGGCAGGAGCAGCACTTCAATATTTATTTACCATACTTCTGGCAAGAACCCAGGCCACCCTGGTACACTAGGTGTATGTGCATGTTCAGAGCCTGGAGTGTGAAGGGATATTTTCCATCCATAAAGCCTCAATGAAGGCCTGAGTTTTCACAGGAGAAAGGGAAATCCATGAGGAACAAACAGTCTAGAACCGCTATAGCCAAGAGTCCTTAGGGCCAAGATCTCCTTTCCCACTCTGGGCCACTTAGCTGCTCCGTAAACATATGCTAACATATACATACTCACACATCAAAGCCACATGCCTGGCCTCCTTGCCTCTCCGGACTGGGGAAAAAAAAAAAAAAAAAAAAAAACACAATAAAGTAAAAGCTGCTGAATAGACAATGGAGATGTCTCCAGACCCCTGCACCAGAATTATCTAACTCAACAGCTGCTTTCCTTACTTCTGATATACTTCATCAGCTCTGGATAACCAGCAACATTTATCCTCAACCCACTGAAGGTACCTCTACAGCCTCTCAAAAGGCAATGTGAATATAGGTCTGGCTCTTCATTCAACTGGAGAGACTCTTGAACAACTGGGGAAATCTGAATATGTAGACTCAGTATTAGATGATACTTAGGCTCTATTGTTGGGTTTGTTAGCTATGATCATGGTTTTGTGGTTATGCAAGAAAATGTCCTGACTTTTTTAGAGATCCAGTAGGAAATATTTGGGAGGGGAATGTTAGGATGTCTGGGATTGGATTTAGAATACTTCTGCAAGAAAACTGATGAAACAAAAATGTTTTAAAAATCTAGATGATAGGTGGGAGTTTATTATTCTTCTCTCTCTATTTTTATAGGTGTGAACATTTTAATAAGAAAGTTTTAACAAACAAATGAAAAATGCTCCAGGCAGGGAAGAAAGCTACCAACGTGCCATCCAGGGAGAGAACAGCAGTCTGACTGTAAAGGAAGGGTCTGGAAACACGAAACACAAACCAACAATTCAAACAGGTTGGGTCAACCTCAAAGGGGTCTCAGGACACCCTGAATTATAGCCAACCACAATAATGAATAGATATAATTATGAGTATATGTAAAGAAGATATGCAATTATTCTTTCTACATATTGGAAAGTAAGTGAATAAATTTCACCTAAAAATATGGCCAGAAATGCCTTAGTTTCTTTTCGATTTTGCATTGAAAAGGATGTAAACTTCTTGGTACAACTTCTCTGATACAGTGGCTGTGCAAGTTTGGTCCCTGAACCAGCACTTCAGCATCACCTGGAAACATGTTAGAGATGCAAATTGTCAGGCTCTATCCCAGACCTTTGAATCAGAAACCATGGGGTTAGTGGGGCCCAAAAGTCTGCTTTAATGAGCCTTCCAGGGATGCTGGTGCTTGTTGTTCTGCAGTGCTAGGTGACCCAGACATTACTAGACACCTGCCATCCACACAGCAGACGTGTATACATGCCCATATGTGGCCTAATTAAATTTGGCCCTACACTCTTTGCCTTGACCAGGAAAGCTAGCAAGGGGGAGGAAATGAAAAGACACAGTCCCGGTTAAGTGTTTGTGCCCTGGGGAAGCCCCCATAAACCTTCAAGACCCTACTCCTAAACCTGTGCTCCAGGAAGCCCTATAAACAGCAGGGGCCCCATCTGCAGTTCAAAGGATGCAAACTCTATTAAAATGGATGGGATCATAAATGGCTTACATAACTCACTAAGTCCCAGCTACTCGGCAAACGCCACCAAGGCTCTCACTCAGCTGGCTGGCAGCTCCTGCAGGCACGTTGAGGTGGGGGGAGATACCTGGGTCAGGGTGACTTGACCGCCTGCCTGCCTGCCTGCCTGCTTGCATGGTATGAAAGATAATATGCCTGCAGGTGCAGGAGGGGAGGGGAGGAGGGAAGGACACGCAGAAAGGCAAGTCCTCGCTTCAGTGTTTAATTCCTAAAATCACAGAACGTTCTGGCTGAATAATGGGAACCGCTGAGAATAGCGCCCAGATTTATAGATGAGAAAACAGGCTCAAAGAGGTGAAGTGATTGTTCTAACAGCACACAACCAGTACATGTGCAGGAGAAAAAACCCAGCACATTGAGTGCCCAGGGGATTCCAATAAACGTGGAAGGAAGAACAGGTGTCTCCATAGGTGTGGGGGGAAGGCACTCTACCTTACAGAGTTAAGGCATAACATCCTATTTATAGGACACTAACTCACTCATTGGGAGAAGGACCTGGCAACCAACTCCCAAAAAAACAATCAGCCATTGAAAACCCTATGAATAGCAGAGAAGCACTGACAATAGTGTTTCATCTGTTGAACATAGGGTCATTACAAGTCGGACACTGACTCAACCGCACTTAACAACAACAACTCACTCATAAGGAAATGTTCACAACATTGTAGTTTCCCTTAGACTAAAAACATTAAAGCAAGCAGGTGGCAAGAGATTGGTTGAGATATAATGTGATAATATGCACACAGGAGTTGGAAATAAATTCTGAGAAATAATAATCAGCAAATTCATTACTATCCTATAAATGGAATGGTGTGCATTAAGGGGTTAAGAGTATAGACCCTGAAGCCAGATTGCTTGGGTTTAAAACTCAGCTCCTCTATTTACAAGCCTTGTGGCTTTGGATAAATTAACTTCTCTGGGTCTCCATTTCCTATTCTGTGAGATGGGGATAATACTATCTGTTTCACAGCAGGAATTAAGTTAAATCTAAGTGAATCAGATGAACATTTAGCACATAAGAAGCATTCAATAAACATTAGCTATTACATAGGAAAGTTTGTTGTTGTTAGGTGCCATTGAGTCGGGGCCCACTCACAGCAACCCTCACGGGGTTTTTAATGGCTGATTGTTTTTGGGATAGTTTTGGAAGTGGGCTGCCAGATCCTTTTCCCATTTTGGGGGATCGATCAAACCTAGCACCTCAGAGAATGTAGAGTGCCACTCTACTGGGTGAGCTAAACCTAACTTATTTTAATGTTCATAGTGGTTAGCTCTGAAGGATGGAGTTAGAGGCATTGGAGGGACATTATAGTAGATTTTCATTTTCTTCTTTGTATTTTCAAAAATGTTGCTTTGGTAATTTTTTCAAGTCAATTACATTCATGAGGGATGAATTAATCAAATTCTCTCTGCCTAACCTGGTGCTTAATGCCGTGGAAGATGCACAAGCCCTCCTTCAGAGAGCTGACTTCTTTGATTTCATTAGAGAAGCCAGAGTTATACAATGGAACTGTTTAGAAACCAAATTAGGACATGATGCCAAGCAAAAATTTTATAACACACACACACACACACACACACACACACACACACACACACACACGGCACTCTGGGTCAATGGTGGACAGCATTTTACTTCAACTTAATATGAAAACTTTATGCAAGGCACTATACTAGGCATAAATGGAGCTATAGATTAACAAGTCATAGCACATCCTCAAGGAATATGCAGTGTAACTGGGAAGGCAGATGTGTATAAATGGTCCTGATGATATGACATGATGAAAACATACTAAAAATTATCCAAAGTCACCCACACATACATGGTTTACTGTATCAGTTAATGTTACTACATATGAGGTATCATCTCAGTCATGTGTTGTATCATATAAGGCTCAGAACAACCCGGTGATTTCATACTATCATGAAAGATGAAAAAAACTGAGGGAAGGAACTTAGCAGAGCTTCCCTATTGCTGACAAGTGGAAGGTCGTTCCCAACACAGGGAGGAGTATGAGCAAAGGAACAGAAGCTGGGGGACCCAGGCACCCAGAGGCCCACTGAAGGGGTTAGGGAATAGATTCATGGGGAATAGGTTGGGAAAAGAAACCAGAAAGGAAAGCAGGTGAGGTGCAGAGACCCCTCAATGCCAAGCTAAGGAATCAGAACTCTCTACTCCAGGGGGTGGACAGTCAGGAAAGTTTCCTGAGATGAAGAGCAAGTGACCAGTACTGTCCTGGTGACAATATTCAGGCTGGCTCTGAGGGAAGACGGGAAGGAGAAGGACCACCGAGGGATGACTTTTCCAGCAGGATTACTGTTCCAATGAAAGATGTGTGGCCCGGTCTAAATCTTGGCACCAAACACTTACCAAGCACACAGTGCTAATCCACACTGAGAAACTCCCACATGTAGGCACTGTTTTATTTCAAGGGTCACCTCATTTAATCCTCAGAGCAACTAGTATATTCCCATCTGATGGAGGAAACAAACTGAGGCAAAGAAATATTAAACATAACTTGTCCAAGACCAAAGCCAAGGGGACTCCACTTCTAAGGCCATGGTGCAGTTCCCCCCTAGTGCAGTGGTACTGCAAATGTTAGTGTGGAAAAGAGGAACCACAGGTGGTAAATTAACCAGACACACACAAGGCCATATCATTCCATCATCTGTATCAAAACTCAGAGTCAGGAAATACAAACTAAGAAGGCAGATTAAGTTTCCCAGGGAGTACAGGGGTTCCCCTTTTGAGGTGATAAAAATATTCTGGAACTAGATAATAGTAATAGTTACACTAAGTGGTATGGTTTATGTTATATGTATTTTATTATTGTTGTTATCATTAGGTGTCTTTGAGTGGGGACTGAATCATAGTGACCCTACATACAATAGAATGAAAGAGGCACTATATCTGACAGTGATTCTCTGCTATCCATAGGGTTTTCAATGGCTGATTCTTTCAGGATTGTTCCAGGAGTGGGCTCCCAGGTCCTTCTCCCATTTTTGCGGTGCTGGGGATGGAAGCCAGGGACTCAAGCATGCAGAGGAGCACTCCACCAACTGAGCTAAACCCCAGGCCATTGTGTGTTTTACATATATATATATATATATATATAAAATTTGTGTGTGTTTGTGTGTGTAAATCTAATTTTTAAACCCTAACAGGACAGAACAACCCACTGGGTATGGAGTAAAGGGATTTGCTAAAGATGATATATTATTTACCATTTAAAAGCCTAGAAAAATTTGCCATGCTGAAATAACTCTGGTTGCAAACAAGTGAGGATTCCTTTAATACAGAATGCACGTTCTTCCCAGAAAAGGCCTTATCCTTTCATACCATTCTTGACCCATACAAATGTCTCTGGAAGAATGCTGTGTGGGCAAATGTAAGAGGCATTTATAATGACTTCCTTTATCGACCTGCAACTGCCTTCCTGAAGCTCCTGTAATGCAGAGGGGGTTTAGTGCAGTACTGGGGACCAAAGACTGGCAAAAGAGCAGCATCACATTGGAAACTGGATCCCATCATCTAACAGTTGTGAGACTCCGGAGAATTCACTTTGCCTCACTAATAATAGTACCTATATGTCATAGTATTTTTACAAAAATTAAATGAATTAGTGCTCATAAAGGGCTTGTTTATTATTTAGTGCTTATTATGTGCCCTCTAATTTAAAAAACCTGCAGCTGTAGCACTGTGGCATCTGATCCGTCAGATCTCAAAAGCTAAGCAGGGTCAGACCTGGTTAGTACTTGGATGGGAGACTGCTTGGGCACACCAGGTGCTGTAAGCTTGGGAGAACGACCCAGCAACCCACTCCCAAAAAACAATCACCCACTGAAAACCCTATGAATAGCAGACAAACACTATGATAGTGTCCTGCCTCTTGTACACAGGGTTGCAATGAGTTGTACACTGACTCGACGGCACCTATCAACAACAATTTTAAAAACAGGCAATCCACATTGTGTGAACACCATTCCATATGTAGAGGAATCCTTCTTTGAGGCTAGTGAAGCCCTCTTAGTTTATGTAAGGCATAGGTCCAAGTGTTTGGGCTGTGTCCTGTAGCAGGACCGCATCCCATGAGCTGGAAGCCACATGCCAAGGATGATCTCTCAATCCCCACGTAAAGTAAGGCCCAAGGACTAGGACAACGCATGATCCAGAGACCACATCTCTCAGCTGTGGGCGACACTGTACAGTCTGTTTGTAGCATACATCCTTCCTAAATATGTTTTGCAAATATGTTTGAATAGGTTGGCTTTGCTGAGCACAAACTTGTAGTGGGTCAGGGGAGACAATTCAAGAACACATTAAAATCCTTTTCCTCTCTGTTTTCAGTCCTGACAGGCTGCACTACACTGTTTACTTTGTTTTCAAAGGCACGGCATCCCTCGATGGTCTTCAGTTGTGTTTGCTACCCAGTCCCACGCCCATGGATTTTGCTCCTTCAGGGTGGGGACTGGGTCTTCCCTTCCCCGCTAGGTCCAGCACAAAGCTTTGCCTGCCCAGCACAGACTTCCTGATGAATCAAATTGATAAATGGGGGTGAGCACTTCTGAGAAGACATCAACCTGAAACAGGAGAGATGACAGATGGAAAAATGCAGAGTACCTGCCCTCTCCATAGACACTGAGTAAAGGAATAAATACCAGGGATCCAGGTCATGCTGAGACCCACACTTGCAGAAAGAGGGCATTGGCAGAGTCAAGGATGCTGGCAGTGGCCTATTTGCCAAGGACAGGGGTTTCTTTAATAAAAGGCAGATAAGAAGAATGATGAGCAACATCTGTGTGAAGCTTACTCTCGCTCTCTCCCACAGCCTGAAGGTGCAGGAGGCAATGTGCAGAGTCAGACAGGGTTGGCTTCACCTCCTAATTGTGCCACTTATTAGGCTGGGGGATTCTAAGCAAATTGTTTGACTTCTCTGAGCCTCAGTTTCCTTATCTGTAAAATCAGGGGTGATAAAACAAACCTTACAGGGTTTGTTGTGAGTTTTGCAGGAGATTAGGTATTGAAACTGTCTGGCATATATCCATAGATCAAAAAATTATTTCAAACTGCCTGCTATCTGGCATTTCCTGACCTTTAGGTGCAGAGTTTGACAAGTCTCAGTCAATGGTTACCAATAACTTCCTGATCAGACATATTTAGTTGCAAATCATATAACTGATAAAGGATCATATTCAGAATATATACAGAACTTCTACAACTTAATAATAATGTTGTTGTTGTTGTTAGGTGCCATCGAGTCGGTATCTGACTCATAGTGACCCTATGTATAACAGGCGAAACACTTTGTCAGTGCTTCTCTGCTATTCGTAGAGTTTTCAATGGCAGATTGATTTTTGGGAGTGGGTTGCCACGTCCTTCTCCCAAGCCTACAGCACCTGGTGTTCCCAGGTGGTCTCCCATCCAAGTACTAACCAGGCCCAACCCTGCTTAGCTTCTGAGATCCGATGGGATCAGATGTCACAGTGCTTCAGCTGCAGGCTAATAATAATAGCAAAACCCAATTTAAAAATGAGCAAAGGATTTGAACAGATACTTCTCCAAAGAAGAAATACAAATGACCAGTAAGCACTTGAAAAGATGCCCAATACCATTAGTTATTACAGAAATGCAAATGGGTAGCTACTATCAAGAAAAAAGAGCAAGTGTTGACAAAGATGTAGAGAAATTGAAACCCTTGCACCCTACTGATAGGAACATAAAATGGTGCAGCTGCTATTGACAACAACACAGCAGTTCATTAAAAAATCAAAAATAGAAGTACCATATGATCCAACAAATCTATTTCTGAGTATATACCCACAAGAATTAAAAACAGGATTTCAAAGAGATATTTGTACATCCACATCCATATGAGTGCTATTCACAATACCCAAAAGGTAAAAGCAGCCCAAGCATCCATTGTAGGATGAGTGGAGAACAAAATGTGATATATACACGCAATGAAATATTATGCAACCTTAAAAAGGAAGGAAATTGTGACACATGCTATCACACAGATGAACCCTCAGGACATTATGCTATATTAAATAATACAGTCATAAACAGACAAATATTGTATTATTCTGTTCATATGAAATACTTACAATAGTCAAATTGATAGAGACAAAAATAGAGGGGTGGGAGAAGGGGGGGAAATGAGAAGCTAGTGTTTAAGGGGTATATTTGTCAATTTTTCCATCTCTATAACAGAATATATGAGGTAATTAACTTATAAAAAGAAAAGGTTTCTTCTGATTCATTTTTAGAGATTCCAGTCTAAGATCAGGCAGATCCATTGCTGTGGGCTACTGACAGGTATGCCAGATGGCAATGGTGGGGCATGCATGGCAGAACAAACTGCTCCCTTCACAGCCAGGAAGCAAGAAAAAGAAAGAAGAGGCTGGGGTCCCACAATCCCTTCCAAGGGCACACGCCCAATGACCTAAGGACTTTTCACTAGGCCTGGCCTCCTAAAGATTCCGCCACCACTCAATAGAGCCACCCTGGTGACCAAGCCTTCAACACGTGGACCACTGAAGGATGTTCAAGATCTAAACTACAGCAAGGGGTATGGAGTTTCAGGCTCACAAGATGAAAAGAGTTGTGAAGATTGGATGCAAAATCCTACAAGTATACTAAACACCACTGAACTGTGCACTTAGAATAGATACAACGCTAAATTTTATGTTCTGTGTATCTTAGCATAATTTTTTAACATTTAAAAAAAAAGTACCCTGTTGTTTCATGCTTTGTACTATTGAGATATAGGAGAATAAAAAACAAATGTCTTGGCCTCAAGAGGTTGCAGTCTCTGAGGAAATTACCATGCAAAATAGAGCAGGGTAAGGTCCAATGTGGTCAGTGTTGGGAAATTGGGGGAAGCGCAAAATCAGCACAGCTGCAAAGGCAGGTAGCAGGGGGACTCTGCAGGAGGTAGCGAGGACTGGGGCCTGGAAACTAGAAGAGTCTGGAAGGGCTCTGGGGATGGAAGGCTGCATTCCAGGCCTGGGACCAGGAGAGGAGGCTTAAGAGAAGGAATGTGATGACATGTTCCTGAGACAATGAGGAAGTCTGTCTCTTTGGAGAGAAACAGCACGTGGAGAAATCATCTGGGCAGACAGGATAAAGACATGTCCAGCAGTCGTGAATAAGAGCTAAGCAGAACGTCCCTACAATGCCTCAGGAGGGGCACTGAACACTATGGAGCAGGTACCCAACCTAACACCTTACATTTATATAACACAGTTCTCACCTTATGTGCTAGGATAAATCACAAAAGAGCAAACACACGATCTACATTTTTGGAAGGAAGATCCCAAGGTAGAGAGCTGGGAGCAACTCACTGCTAACACACATCTCATCTGCCACAGAGGGAGTATGGATCCATGCCTGACTCCACCCGTACAGCCATGAACTCTTTTTTTTTTTTCTTCTTGTTCTTCACTCTACACATATTATTGATCACCCACTCCATGTCAGGTGCCCTTCTTGGCCCTGGTGAGGGAGCAGATTTGGAAAGATGAAGTATGAAAAGCCTAGCAGATACCCAAGTAGCCAGACATACAACCCTTTATTCAGAGAGACGTGGAAAGAAGGAAGCATTGAAGAATCATCATACAGCGGAGGCATTTAAGGCCAGGAGACTGGAGATAGCTGACAGCTTCCCTTCCAAATAGAAATAAAAAGCTGAAAGAGACAAAGATAGAAGGAGAGGATAAGAAGAAAGAAGAAAGGGATCACGGTAGAAGCACAGACAGGCACACTTAGGATTGCTGCCTAATTTCCTTCAGTTCCACCGTCTGGTTTCTTTTAGCTATTATTTGTGGGCATATGGTATCTGACATGCTAATTTATGAATGAGCAAAAACCATCTTAGCATGGTAAAAGTCCATGGGTTTGTGATTCCGTCTATAATGGACCACTTAGGCCATCCATTTAAATTAGCACAGTGACCCAGGGCGAAAAAGAATTGACATAGAGTGGAAGAGAAATTAGATGCTGAATAAACTGAAATACAAAAATTGGAACTCCGATCCTCAGACAGAGCGCTGGCATTGTGCTAGTTTCCCAATCTCACCACTGTTCAGACACTGGGGACAAAAAAACTGGCTAGTCCACGGGTAGCACTGGTGTCTGTGGGAGACAAACTTAAAAGCCTGGTGAGCACTAACTCTCTCTCTCTCTCTCTCTCTCTCTCTCTCTCTCTCTCTCTCTCTTGCATCCCATTTACCACTAGAAACAAAATTAGCTGGGATGATTATTCAGGTGAGAATTTTTTTTAAATACCCTGCTCAACTCCATGTGGGAGCAGCCGTCTGCAGAAACCACAAACACAGAGAAGCAAAAAATTCTCATCTGTCCACTGCATCAAGAAAGCTTCCTCGAATCACAGCCACGTGTAGCACTCAAATCCCCACAGGGCAGTGAGTGATGAGGGCAGGGCACAGGAGCAGAACAGCTGTTTCGAACAGGGATGAGAAAGACAACCAACATGGAGCAGATGGGGAAAGAAAGGTCCTCAACGTTGTGATTCTAGGCAGGGCTCTGGAGTTACTCCAGGGAAGCAGGGTGCTGTCAGAGGACACAGAGGCCAAGCATCTGTGTCCCAGCCTCTTCCCCTAGGCCCCCTCACCAACTGCTGCCTCTATTGGTACAGGAAGGAAGAGAACAAATGGAATGCAGTGATTTCCAGGACCCCATAACAGACAGGGACAATTATAAAATAGGATTGATCTCAGAGTTCCCAGAAAACAGCCCTCCCTGCCCTACAGACCTCACCCCCCCCACACCCCTCCACAGCACCCCACACCACTGCCTGAAATTCTATGCAGGGCAATTCATTCCTTTGGGTTAAACCAGAAGGCAATTCAGAATCGTCTGGGGCACTTTGAAAAACATGGATTCTAGGGCACCGCCTGAAACTCACAAATGAGAACTGCCAGCATTGGAAAACCAGGCCAGTGCATTTTTAAAACCACTTCATGTGATTCTGATGCGTGGCCAGAATGGAGAGGAAAGCATTGCCTTGTCTAGGAAATTTTTTTGGAAAGCAACCCTTGCAGACTGTCTACTTGATAGACGTCCTAATAACAATCACCAGCACTCATCAAGACCCTCCTAGGGCCCGGGTTCTGACCTTGTACTTTATGAATACAGTCTCTAGTATTTCTCATGACAATCAACACAGTTGGTGTCACTACTCCCATTTTACAGACCAAGAATCTAAGCTCAGAAACATCGAGCAGTAACCCAAGGTTGCCCAGCTTGGGAGGGTTCAGGATTTGAGTCCAGAGCCATCTGCTTCTTCCCCTATGTCATTTTTATTGGATGCACCACCTAAAAACAACAATGGCCAAATATGCAATCTACTTAGCTCCCGGGGTCAGGCTCCTTCCCGTACATTCAGGTCTCTGAGCCCTTCACCAGGCCCAGCAATGAGGTCATTCTGGCACTGGGACCGTCTCTGACCAGGCCAGTTTCCTATGGCTATGGCTCAGAGCTGACAGAACATCTGTAGGGGCCCGAGCCGGAATCAAGCTCAGTGGAGTCTACTAATGTGGATGTGTTGGCTCAAACTATTTGGACTAAACACAGTCTAAAAAGCCTCCTGCTCGGGGCAAGGTTTTGAAAGAAGCAGTCAGGGGGAAAATACCCACGCCTACAATACGGATGTGAGGAATAAGTAAATGTACACAGATGTGGCCAGGCAGGGCGGGAGCTGAAAGATAAACCAGAGTTGGCTCGGTGAGAAGGAATGAGCTAACTTCCTACATCAGCTCCTTCTGATTCCCTTCTCCAGAGCAACTTCAAAGGCAGAAAAGCATTGGGCTAGAGGCAAAGGCTCCTGGCCTCTGTCTGTGAGGGGTGGGAAAAGCAAAGAGGAGACAGACTTCCATGTGGTTGCCCTTTTCAACTTCATTGAGTAGACAGATAAAGGCTGCATATAGTCAAAGTGTACACTCTGATGTTCATATGCATTGTGAAATAATTACTAATATCAAGCTAACAGATTCACGACACGTACATTTTGTGTGCGGTGAGATTACTTAAGACCTATTCTCCCTGGGCAAAGTGACTCACAGAGATAGGAGGATCGCAGGTTCAAGGCCAGAGGCAGCCTGCACAACTTAGCAGGACTCTGTGTGTAACTACAGGAGCACTTGTCTCAAGATAAAGAATGAAAATATGGGCTGGGGGTGCAGCCCAGGGGTAGAGCACTTGCAAAGTATGTGTATGGCCTTGGGTTCAATCCCCAAGTGCCACAAAAAAAAAAAAAAAAAAAAAAAAAAAAAAGATCTATTCTCTTAGAAAATTTCAAATATACAGTACATTATTATAACTATAATCACCATGCTGTAAATTAGGCATCTAGAATTTATGCATCTCATAACCTCTGATTTGTACCTTTTGACCAACACCTCCTCTTCACTCCAACTCCTAGGCCCTAACAACCACCATTCCACTCTCTGTGTCCACAAGTTTGACTTTTTTAGATATCACACATAAGTGAGATCATGTATAATTTATTTTTCTGTGACTAGCTTATTTCACTCAGCATGGTCTCCTCCAAGTTCATCCCTATTGCCACAAATGGCAGGGTTTCCTTTTATAAGGCTGAATAATATGCCATTGTATATATGTACCACATTTTCTTTATCCACTCATCCATCCACAGACACTTGTGTTGTTTCCATATGTTAGCCATTGTGAATAATGCTGCACTGCACATGAGAGTGCAGATGTCTCTTCAAGACACTGATGTTATTTCCTTTGGCTGTATATTCAAAAGTAGGACTGCTGGATCATATGGTAGGTCTATTTTTAATTTTTTGAGGAACTTCCATACTATTTTCCATAATGGCCATGCCAATTTATATTCTCATCAACAATTTTTTTAAGTTTCTTTTCCTCTACATCCTTACCAACACATTATCTTTTGGTTTTTCATAAAAGCTATTCAAACAGGTGTGCAGTGATATCCCACTGTAGTTTACTTATTTATTTTATTGTTTTTTTCCCAGTAATCTCATTTTAGAAGTAAATTTTTAGTTTATTGGGTATCATTATGACATTTCCATATATGGAAATTATTGTACATGGCTCACATTCACTTCCCCCATTACCCTCTCATGAACCCCCATCACCCTCATCCTCTCCCTCTCCACCAGTGGTCCTCCTTCTACTTGCATGTCTTGTTTGTGTATATACCTCTCTCTCTCTCTCTCTCTCTCTCTCTCTCTCTATATATATATATATATATACATACATATATATATACACACACACACACAGAGATAGGTAGATAGATAGACATAGATATAGATATAAATGATATAGAAACAGATACAGATACAGATATAGATATAGATATGTTGTTGTTGTTAGGTGCCATCGAGTCAGTATCTGACTCATAGAGAACCTATGTACAACAGGGGAAACACTATTGTCAGTGCTTCTCTGCTGTTCATTGGGTTTTCAATGGCAGATTGATTTTGGGGAGTGGGTTGCGGGGTTTGTCTCCCAAGCCCACAGCACCTGGTGTTCCCAGGTGGTCTCTCATTCAAGTACTAACCAGGCCCGACCCTGCTTAGCTTCCAAGATCTGATGGGATCAGACACCACAGGGATATGGCTGTAGGCATATAGATATAGATATAGATATATAGATATAGATATAGATGTAGATGTAGATGTAGATGGCCTGTAGCCGTAGCCCTGTGGCATCTGATCCCTTCAGATCTCGGGAGCTAAGCAGGGTCGGGCCTGGTTAGCACTTGGATGGGAGACCGCCTGAGAACACTAGACACTTGTAGGCTTGGGAGAAGGACCCAGCAACCCATTCCCAAAAATCAATCTGCCACTGAAAACCCTATGAATAGCAGAGAAGCACTGACAACAGTGTTTCACCTGTTGTAGTTAGGGTCGCTATGAGTCGGACACAGACTCAATGGCACCTAACATCAACAACAATAGATATATATACATGCACATCCAGATTTTGCCTTAAGGGCAAAATATGTGTTATTTACCTTCCTTTTTCCCATTGCATTTTAGTTTTAACTTGCATTTTCCTGATGATTAGTGATGTTAACCATCTTTTCAGATACTGGCTGGCCATTTCTGCATCCTCTCTGGGAAAATGTCTATTCAGGAGCTTTGCCCTTTTCTTAATTGGGAGTTTTTGCTTGGTTGGTTTTTGTTGTGTTTTCCTCCTTTTTGCTATTCAGTTGTGTGTTCCTTATATACATATTTTTATATTAACCCCTTGTTGCAAATACTTTCTCCCATTCAGTGGGCTGCACTTTCACTTTGTTGATAGTTTCTTTTGCTGTGCAGAATCTTTTTGGTTTGCACATATTTAACTTTTGTTGCCTGTGCTTCTGATGTCATATACAAAAAAAAAAAAATCTCTTTGAAGGCAGGAGAGCACAGTTTGCAGGAATGCAGGAAGCCCCCCCTAATTTCTCCTCAAGTGTCCTCTCTAGCGTCCTTCCCAGCACAGGACACATACTCAAGTGCCCTCAGAGACTGAGCAGATAGCAAGCATTACAGAAGAGACCGCCTCTCCAAATGGGAGACCCTCAGTGTCCTGTGGCCTCCCAGTAGCTCCCCAGAAACCCACTGAGAGGCCAGTGCTGGGGCAGCAAAGCCCTGTTGAGCTCCTTTGATCACATTGGCGGTCACGCTGGCAGTCTTCCCGGTCATCCAGCTCAGTCTGCATTAGCAAGGAGCCACCCCCTGAACCTGCCCTTCCGAGACCACAGCCCACAGCCTGTCAGTAACACCAGCCAGCCTGGGCACAGGTCCATCTGCATCTGCTGGACTGAGCTGGCAAGGTCTCCCATCTGATCCGTGGGGTCTGGCTGGGGACCGATTCAGAGCTGGATAACAGCCCTCACTCCACCAGGGCACTGCTGGCTTTGTCCAGGGGCGCCTCTCCCAGCTGTCTGCCATAACCACGCTGCATTCTTCTGGTGCGATAGGCCCTGGGAAGACCCTGATGTTTGTCCTCAGGCGGTCTGAGACCCTGTCTCACTCCCTTCAACGGATGGGGTGTTTTGTACAACTTTAAAGCCAGAAAGTGTCAGATCTGTGTATGCTGGAAGCAAATTATAAACAACCACAAGGAAACATTTCTCAGAAGTCTTATGCAGCTAGAGGGTTGGCCCACTGCCAGCGTAGGTTGTTCAATCTGAGTTTCCAACTCATCAAAAATTTCCTCTCACTGCTGCACGTCCAACGGTCTACTCTGGCTCCAGGTCTTACCTGCAGCTTAGCACAAGGCTATCTCCTTCATCAGGGACTCCTTTACTGATGGTTTAGAAGCCATCATACTTGGTATCACTGAGATCAGCTTCCTAATGTCTTAATTCAACCCTACGGGTTTCCCCACTTAGTTTGAGTAATTGGTGACCAACATTTGTTTTGTGTAGGGAGACCATTTCAGAAAAAATAAAATGCTTTGCAACACATTTTTAATCAGGTGTCTTAAATCAGAAGCTATGTATCAGAACATATGTATAACTGAAAGTATTTATTACTTCCCTCTCAGTAAAGACTCACTGAGCAGAAGGCAACTAACACTTCAGAAACTACTGTGTAATGTGTGCATTACTTAGCACCTCCTTGTGACGCTGCACTATCAAACAACTGTGGTCCGAGATGAAACCAATCAGAAGCAGAGTTGATTTGGAAGAGATTGAAGTTTTTAGGGGTGCCGAAGTGAAGAATCAGACCTGAATGAAAAGGCAAAATGTCCAGATTGTAATGAGATCAGCTCAAAGGGAATGGGGGGAATTTGAAAGAATGGAGAATACAAAGATTGGCATGAAAAAGACTGGAATGACAGTCCCCTGGGAGACTCCTAGAACTGGGGACAAATGGACGAGGAGAACTGGCGACGAATGGACAAGGAGAACTGGCACTGGGTAGGGGGACAGAAGCACCTAAGCTTGTCCTGAAGAATATGCCAGGTGGCTGGGGTGGAGGAGTAAGCAGGGAGAAGAATAAAGAAGGGGTTCTTTTTCTGTGTGTGTGTGTGCAGTACTGGGGGTTGAATCCAGGGCCTCCTGCTTGCAAGTGTTATATCACTAAGCTGCACTCCCAGCCTACTTTTTTACTTTTTGAGACAGGGTCTTGCTAAATTACGCAGACTGACTCTGGTCTCAAACTTGCGATCCTCCTGCCTCTGCCTCCCATGGCGCCACCATGCCTGGAGGTAAGGGGTTCTAAGCACTGTGAATGCCAGACTCTCCTGCTCTTGTCTCAACCTCTCAGCTGGCTGGGAGGCACCGGCGTGCAGTCCATATTACTTCCTAATGAATATTTATTTCTCTGGTTTTTCAATCCCATGCTGTGTTGTAAGCTCTCTGCCCAGTCCCAGCTCTCACATTTCCCAGGGAACTTCCACTCCTGACCCAGCCTGAGGGAGGAGGATTGGGGGACAGCTGTACCAGTCCAGTCAGATGGAGGCAGCAGCAAAAGGGCTCCTGATCTACTTGGCTCGGGAAAAACTTGATCCCTTTCCAGGGAAAGACAGTCAATTATTCTTGAACGACTCTAATACTTTGTGGCTTCTTATTCTCCATATTAGATTATGGTGGCATCTCAAAGCTATTTAATTTATCACAGCCTACAGTTGTGATGCTCATTAAGATGTAAATCCCATTGTCACTCAGGCCTGAACAGAATCTAAGGGTTTGGGTTGTTTTTATTGAGGTATAATTTGCACACTATAAAATTTTCCCATTTTAGCGTACAGTTCCATAGATTTTGACAAATATACAAAGTCTTGTAACCACAACCACAATCAAGATAGGTAGCAGAATACTTCAAAAAATTTCTCATGCCCCCTTGACCTCAATACCACTCCATTCAGGAAGTTACTGGTGTCTATTCCAACCCTAGAGTTCTGCATTTTCTAGGTCACACACATGGGATCATATAGAATACAGTCTTTGATTCTGGCTTCTTTCACTTAACATACTACATTTGAGATCGATATCAGGTTTTTAAAGATGGGAAGAAAAAGAATTTGAAAAGACTGGACATTAGCTGAGTCCTTAGGCCATTAAAGGACATAGAAAAAGAAAAGTAGGAGCCCCCAAGATACCATCTGCCATCTTTGCAAATGGGCCAAGAGCTGCCCCTAAATTATAAAACAGGTTCACATTTAGACAAAAAGACACTCATCATCCAAAAGCAACATAGGATAATTCAAGGAAAATGAACTTTGGTTGGAAGACATGCACTTCTATCTGCTACGTGGTCTTGAATAAATCACTTAACCTTTCTGAGCCCACAATTTTCTACTCTGTCCAATGAGGTACTGACTCAGCTAATCAGAACACCATGTCTCCCTGGCCACAGTGATGGATACAAATATGGATCTTCCAGTGACTTCTGAAGCTATCAGGAAAAGACACCCTCTCTTGTTATTCTATGGGTTCCCAAAATAGCATTGGTTGAATTTAAGCCTAGGACTATGGGTAACCATTTCTGTCATCCCTTGTGAGATTTTGTCTAAGAATATAGCCAACCAGAAGACAGCAACCTAAGCAGCCAAAGACAGCAATGTGATGATGTCGTGTGAACATGCTGATCCAACCTTACTTCCATCTGTCCCTAGACTACTACATCAACTCATGAAGTCCCTTCATTTGTTTTATAAATATAACATATGAACAACCTATTATTCAGAGGTGTTGCGAGGATCATAAAACAACATCTGTGATAGAGCCACATAAATAACTGAACAGATGTATAACATTAAAATTTATCTATTTCGGTCTCTACAAACTTGACTTCCAATACTGTACCTTTAAGAGCTATTGTATCTTTTTGTTATTGTTGATTTTGAGGCAGAGTCTTGCTGTGTTGTCTAGGCTGGTCTTGAAATTGTGGGCTCAAGTGATCCTCAAACCTCAGCCTCCCAAGGAGCTGGGACTATAGGGGTGCATCATCATACCCAGACTCTTTATTTATTTGCCTTTTTTCCAGTCCTGAAGATGATATCCAGGGACTTGCACATGCCAGACAGGTAAGAGCTATGTATTTTAATCACCAATAATTATAAGGCTAAAAGTAAACACATATGACACATACCCCCCCATACGACACAGATTCATTAGCATCAGCTAGGTCTTTGTGGAAATTCACTCACCCTGACTCTTCCAAAGATACTCAAATTCAGTACAATTCAGCCAAGACTGAGAAGAAGGCACAAGGCTCAGTTATATGGTTATATGAGGATAAGATATGGTCTCCTCCAGAAAGGCAATCCAAAATAAAGAGAAAATATCCTTGAGATGATCCTTGCAGATATGTATTTGACAATGGATAGGACTGCAAACAGTTGTGAGGAGGAAGGCATTTAGAGAAAGTCACAAGCAAAGACACAGAGAAAAGAACCACAAGGGCCAGCTGTGGTCACACACGCCTATAATCCCAGTGACTCATGAGGCAGAGGCAGGAAGATTACAAGTTTGAGGCCAGAGGTAGCCTGTGAAACTTAGCGAGTCCCTATCTCAAAATAAAAAGGAAAAAAATGGGCTGAGTGGTAGAGTGCTTATAAAGCATGTGTGAGGTCCTGGGTTCAATCCCCAGTACTGGGAAAAAAGGAAGGAAAAAAGAAAATGAACTACATGGTTCATTCAGAAAACAGCAAATAAGCTCTCTTGGTTGAGGTAAACTTTATCTACAGGTGTAAAGCAATTAAGTCAGAAAGGCTAAGTAAATACTATAAAATACTATCTAGTTGCTTAGCAAGAAGTCATTATTTAATTCTAAAGGAAAGAGGAAGCCCTAAAACATTTGAGCAGAAAAATAACATAATTAAAACTGTGTTAATCAATCATTTTAATTATCATAATTAAAACTATAAATCTCATAATAGTTGTAGAAGGAAGTTGTAGGCAAAAGAGATTGGCAGTGGCCAGGTAAAGGGAAACTCTGCAAGTCCCAGAGAAAGGTCACAGGCACTAGCAGTCAGCCCAGGAATAGGAGGCTACTAAGGTGGCTAGGAAACCATAAACTGGACACACAAAGAGGGATGGAGGGCAAGTGGGGAAGGAATGGCACCAAGGGTTTGAGCCAGGGAGGCAGGAAGAACGGAGATGTCGCTATAGGCAAGACGGGAAGCTTGGGTGAGGGCTGGACTACAAGTTCATTCTTAGATCTGTCGAATTTGAGGTGTGGGAATGATGTCCATGAAGCATTTGGAAATGCACAAGGCTGAGCAGATGGGATGGGTTGGGGCCCAGGCACAGGTGAAGCAGAGCTGTCAAGGAGAGTCCTCAAGAGAGTAGTGGGAAGAACAGGGGTGGGCATGTGATTGAACTTGAGGCTTTCAACCTGGAAGTTGCATATGTTACAGTACCAGGGGACAAGGGGGCCCAGGAACAAGAGATGCCTGGGGCATATCTCCATGCATGTCAGGGACAGAAGAGACACCGAGGAAAGAGGCAGAGAGGAGCCAGGAGTCCTGTGCCAGGCAATTGTGAGGAGGAGCCCAGCCTTTGGGCCAATCCCCACCCCCCCCAACCCCTAGTGTCCCGCCATGCGGAGGGGGACACCCTTCCCACCCTGTCTCCCTGGGCCGCCCACATGCAGCTTAGACAGGTGATGGATGTCTGAGAGCTCTGAAGAGGAGCACAGAGTGTTCCAGGCCTGGGAGGCCTTGGTTCTGCCAGGCGCAGGCTGGGCGGGGAGAGCAGGATGATTCCAGGGAGTGTTCCAGAGTTCCTGATGGATGGACCGAGCTGAGAGAAAGCTCAGGCAAGCAGGCAGCCTGAAAGCCAGCCAAGACGTGGGCCAGGGGTAATTCATGCTCGCTCACTCGCTCCTCACCCACCTCCCCGTCAGGGCTTCATGCGGAAGACAGCTGTGTAGGAGGCGTGCCTGGTCTCCAGTCAGCAGGGCTGGCAGAACCATGCTCCCCTGGGGGACCCAGGCGGCTGAGGAGATGCTGGCAGCTACGCATGCAGGAGAGGTACATGAGTGACAAGTGGCCCAACCCCAAAGGTGGCAGCCTGCCTTCGGAATAGCCGTGCCCCTCTGCCCTCTGCTCTATTTACTGCCACAATGACTCCAAGGTCAGGGTATGGGCCTCACCTCCTCAGGGATGTCGCCCCTGATCACCCTGTGCCAACACAACCCTATCTCCAAGGAATTTCTGAAGCACCAAAGGCTGCAGGGTCTAGTCACTTACCACTACTGTCTAATGTTCCCACTTGGTCATCCTTTCCACCAACTAGAGGGCAGCATGCAGGACCAAGACGAGAAAGAGGTCTGCCCTTCTCTGTTCCCCAGAAGCTTCACTGTGTAACAGAAATAGGGATGCCCTCCACCCCACCCCCAGGGCACCACAATAGGTGGCAGAGAGTGAGAGGAGCCTTGGAGTAATGGAGACACAGGCAACATCAGAAAAGTCAGAACAAGAGGCCAGGGGAATCTAGGATGGCTTCCTGATGGAGGTGGCTTCTCTGTGTCTGACTTGCCTAACAGAATGATTTCTTCTTGTGCCCTCCTGGCACTAGTAGATAATAGCATAGAAGAAAAATGCTTTAGGCAGTAGAATATAGTCACAGGGACATGGGCCCTATTGTCACACAGACCCACCTTCCCACTCAGCGTACCATGAAATAGTTCTCTGACCTTGAGAAAGTGACTTAGTCTCTCACAGCCATAGTTTCCTATCCATGAGACAGGAATGAAAGTGTGTACGCCAGGTGGAAATGGTAAGCAACAAATGGAGCCATATGTGGAGAGATGTGGCATAGTGTCAGAGTACCTAGCCAACTGCTGTCCATTTCCTTCCTTTCCTCCCCTCTACAACTCAAGAGTCAAACGTTGACCTCTATTGTAGCCTCTCCTGTCCCTGCCTGGAACCTGTGCTCCCAGAGAAGGACCTGGTCTGCCTTACTCCTCATCCATCCCCATGTGCATCTGCAGACCAACTGTACAAAGCATTCATGTTCTAAGGGTTATTTTCTCTTTGGTGCCCTCCACACACCAATTTTGCTTTTCTACCAGCCCCCACACGAGCTCCTTTCCCTCTCTGCGAATCTGTTAAGAGCCAACACTCACACATGTATGTGCCGACCTCCTGATACCACTTCTCTGAGTCTGCAGACCGCTCTCTGATGAGGAAGGTGGGGTGCACAGAGGCTAAATAACTCACCCATAGTGATCAAAGCAACACAGGAGAGAGCTGCATGTCACACTCAAAGCCTATGGTCTTGCTCCTAAACCATACCACCTCACCCATCTTTTTTTCTCTCCCTGCATTGAACCCAGGAGCCTTGCACATGCTAGACAGGCGCTGCACCGCTGAGCAGCACCCCCAGCCTCATTTGTATCTTTCACTTTGAGTCAGGGTCTCACTAAACTGCAGGGACTGCCTGTGGCCTCAAACTTTCGATCTTCATGCCTCTGTCTCCTGAGTGGCTGGGATAACACGTGTGCGCCACTGTGCACATCTTAAAGCTTCTTCCATTGCTCTTTGTTGGAACTATCTCTGAGATATGTGTTCCTATGGAAGTGACTTTCCCTGGGGACTCTCTGAGCCAAGGGAGAGTCCACATTAAGGGGGGCAATGTTTAATGCAAAGATATAAAGTTTTGGTGGTGGGAGATAGGGCCACCCCACAATGGGTGACAGACCACACACAGTGTTTCAAATGCATCCCATCACGTCTGAGGCTCCAAGGGATCTGATCATGTGCTGGGCTGTTTCCACCATGCGCTAGCCTGGCCTGGTGACTGAGATAGAGATCTGCACACAGGTTTCTTGGGGACTGCCTTAGGGATAGCCCCTGGGGAAGGAGTGATGGGAGGTTTGGGCAGAGGGAGAAGCCAGCTGGGGCGATGCTGCAACCAAGGATTCAGCGAAGCCTAAGGGGAGCCCTGCACTAGGAGGGGCTCAAACAGGGCAAGGGGGCTGGGCTTTTTCACTGCCCACAACCTGGCTGCTCTTGGACAGGCAGGGCCTTGGGCTCGGTTCAGCAGAACTATCAGTTGGCCACCCTGGCAGCAGCCGGGGAGGGAGCGCTCCAGGCCTGTGGGGGATCAGTGTATCACAGATCCCGTGCATCACTTGGGCTCAGGAGTTATCTCGACACATGCTGGATGCCCAGGCAAGAAGTCTCACTGCTCCAGGAAGGCAGAGTACCCAGCCTTGGCACCTCATCTCTCCCACCTGCCAGACTCCCAAGCTGCACCACCAAGCCACCTCTCCGCTTACAGACGTCCCCTGATTTCCAGCACTCATGCTCCTTGACACAGGCAACCCCACATTCCCATGGAGGAGCATATTGCTTCTCGGGATTGCAAACATGACATAAAAGGAGGTTTAACTATAGATGTAGAATTTCAGAGCTGAAAGTTTTTCATCGGCTGTAATTCCTACTCATCCAGCCTGAACAACCCAACCTATAACTTTTCAACCACTTCACAGTCACTTGGCCTCAACTGAGGCTTTTTGTCCTCTGCCCTCCATTGTTCACAGAAAGTATGGCATGGTGCCTGCCTTCAAGGTTTGCCTGAGAAGCTCAGGGCCATGAGAAACCACACGGAATGCCACGGGACAGGCTGGAGACAAGGGGAAATTGGCAGGCTGAGTGGCCTCAGGACTCAGCACAGCAGAGAGACTCCAGGAGTCCCCGCAGAGTCATGCCTGGAATCCAGCCTCACTGAGCCCTGTGCTCTTCCGACCAGCTATTTTGGGGGACAGAGCCTCTTATCTGAGTGGAAAGAAGGCTGAGTGGAGATGATAAGAGGGAGGAGAAAGAGCATTTCAGGCCAGCTACTCAGCCAACCCTATGACCTCCTTCAAATCTCCGCTCAACGATGCCAATGCTGAGCAGCCTCTATCATAATACACCCTGCCTACCCCACAGCAGCCCAAGGAATGCCAATACCCTTTACTTTGCCTGGTACTTTTTCTTTTCTCATGACCTTTACCATCTAATCACTCCTCACATCATGGATTGATTATTGACCACATTTATTATCAGTATCTGTTTTCCCTTGCTAAAAAGTAAGCTCCATGAAGATAGAGACCTTGTCTATTTTCTGTCCTGATGCAGCCCAAGTTCCTAGAATGATAGCCAGGACACTGTAGGCCCTCAATAAATACTTGTTGAATGTGTGAATAAAAAACAACTAATATTTGTTGAGCACTTACGAGGTACCAGGCCAGGGCCAGCCACTAGAGAAAAGGCGGTGAGTGAGTCAAAATCTCTGCCCTGGTAAAGCTCTCTGTCCCTCAGTCTAGTACCTCCTCAGCCAGGTGCTAAGAGAGGAGCAAGCCCTAGAATCAAGCCTTTGGGAACAATGGGCCCAGCCTCAGGGCCAAATCCCAGCCACTGGCTGTCTGTTGCAAATAAATTCATTTGTCTTTATTGTTTATGGCTGCTTTTACCCTACAGTGGAGAGTTGTGTTATTTAGACAGAGACCATAGGGTCCACAAAGCCAAAAATATTTACTTTCTGGCCCTAAGAAAGAAACTAATCTGTGACCCAGAGCATCCATGAATTATAATGAATTAGTTCCTCCCCAGCATTCATCTACCTTTGTACATATGCATCATCCTTGGGAGAATGAGAACATTTGTGTTGTTTTTTGTTCTGTGGTCCAGAAGAAGAATCCTATGTGAGATGGTCAGTGCAAGAGACAGATAAGCAAACAATCAGGAAAATATCAAATTTTGTGTTAGCTGCTGACTGGGGAAGTATAGGCAAGATACTAGAGAAGCACAGAGAAAGCTGTACCTACCCTGATTTGGAGGATCTTGGAAAGCTTCCTGGAGGAAGAGACATCTGAAAGGTTATTATTATCATTATCACTACTACTACCCGAAACAAGCTATTTGTAAAACATTACAGGCTGACTTGAAAACTTTTTTCAAGAGGTAAATAACAATGAATGCCATAAACCTAAATAACATGAGCAATAGCCAACAATGTTACATTTGAATGCTCAGCAATCTCCTGGTTTTGTGACTGGTACCCTGGAACACAAAGCTGCCTTGTGAGTTGATACTAACATATGAAGAGCCTCAACATATCCCAACACCTTAACATTACCAGCCTAGGTGGAAGTGGCATCTGGCTTGAAGTCCTTGGGACATATCTGTCCTGAGCTTCCCCAGGCAAGGTCCTATCTGCCCTGGGATGCGCGAGGTCCCTACATTCTCTCCTCCTCTCCAGTGACCATCTACCTCAGGTAAAGCTCTCATCAGTTTCATTTACACTGACATTCAAATGACTGCAAAGATGCTATGGTCCTTCTCTAAGACATCTGTATTTTAACTTAGACATAACAATATTCAAGTTCCAGGCATGGCTTCTGAGGGGTAGAATCTCTAGGACTGTGGCCAACTGTGGGAAAGGCATCCATGTGGAATGGAAGGACATCCCCATAGCCTAATTTGCATCACATATGGCCTCCTGGAAGAATAAAAAAATTCAGTAGTTCCAAACACCCTTAATTTTTAGGTTTAGGTTTCCCCTTAGTAATGACATACTCATGACCAAGACACTTAATGTCTCTGAATCTCTTTCTTTCATCCCTATAATGAATGTGAGAACTAAAGAAGGCAACTTCTCTGCTTTCAGGAGAGACAGTAAATGAAAAACCTCTAGACAAATATTCATTGCTTTTATATTACTCCATCTACCCATCCCTTTGGGCTCCTCTCTCAGGCCACACATCTGTGCATCAAGCCTGTACAGGCTATATATAACTGATGGTCCTAAAATATTAACAGAAAAATCACAGGGAATGAAGCTACTCTTTCTGAATGAATGCTCTTGGCCCAAGAGGCTGAACTGTGAAAGGCAGATGATCTCTTTAGCAAGTAGCCTCCATCCTTCTACAATGGATGTATACAACATCCTTATACAACACCCTGTGTTGATCATAGTCAAAGATCATTGTGCCTCTCTCAGTTAAGCTATACCTTACTCTCCTGGCACTGCCAGTAATAATTTCCTCCCTTCTAAACACAAAGGCAAGTACTAACGAATCACAGAAATCTTACTCGTCCCCAAACTGTCCACAGCAGCTGCAGTCTGCCTGGGAGTTCACCTAGTTAGAAAGAGCCCATGCTTCTACTATTTCCACATTCCTATTTCCTTTCAAAATTTTCACTACTAGCCTCCATAGGATTTTTCACACTCATGAAATCTGGTTTCCTTTCAGGTAAATCTGAGAACCCCCACGTGTTTATCAGTTTGTTGTGCTAGGGGAGCCTTTATATTGCTATGATGCTGAACCCTGTGCCACTTATATTTCAGATACCAGCAGGGCCACCCATGGTGGATGGGTTTCAGCTAAGCTTCCAGACTAAAACAAACTAGGGAGAAGGACCTAGAAGCCCACTCCCAAAACAATTAGCCATTGAAACCCCTGTGAATAGCAGAGATACACTGTCAAATATAGTGCCAGGAAATGACCCTTCCAGGCTAGAAGGCATTCAAGAAAGAACTGTGGAAACCTCCTCAAAGTAGAGTCAACCCTAATGACAAGAATGGATAAAGGCGATGAGATCTCCTTTTTCTGATGTGGCACAACTCAAAATTAATACAAACACAGTGGCTGCAACAATGGCTCAAACATAAAAAGATCATGTGCATGGGTAATGTTTCATTCTGTTGTACACAGGGTCACTATGAGTCAGATCTGACTCGATGGCACCTGACAACAATAACATCGTTTTCAGATTCCACGAATGTAAAAATTAATTTCAAAAATTTTACAAATAAGAGTTCTCTCATGCAGATATATGGAACAGACACACAATGTGGGAGAAAGAGTTGTTTATTTGTTTGCTTGTTTTTATGGAAACTCCTTGACAGAAGTGTCTTGTCAGGGGCTGAAAAGAAAGTGGAAGCTCTTGACAGTTGAAAAAGTTGTGCTCTGTTAAGCCTCAAACAGTTCTTCCGGCCTGGCCTCCTCAGCAGCATGACTGTACCCACAAGCACTGCTCTTCTCTTGTGTAGTTTCCATTTGACTTCCTCTTTTCCAAGCCAGGGATTAGAAAACCAAGGGACTCAAAAACATTCATTCTTTTCAGCGCTGCTGAACTACAAAGTGATGACCCTATATATTTTAGAAATGTAAAATATCCCCATGACCCGCAGATCTGCTCCTTATTGGACTATTCCTTTTGTAAGACCCTAGGTGGATCTAGGACCTGAACTCCAGGTAGGTGGGTTCCTAAGCCTTTGCCAAATTGGTTCCCCTTGGGTGAGGTGAAGGTAGCATTCTTCCTCCTATACAGGATGGCCAGAGTAGTTCCTGGTCCCCACTGGCCAGGTAGATTACCAATGTGCCTTGGAATATTTTCTGCTCAATATTGAAAAATAAGGCCCTATGAATGATGAAGCCTTCTGCACAGCCCAGAATCAAAGGCACCTGCACTCCTGAGTATGTAGATGCCTTCAATACTGTGCAAAACTTCATGTAAGCCAGGATCAGTGATAATAGCCTCACAGGCTCTGAGTAGTGTTATTCAAGCTATTCCTATAAGAAGGGAAGAAGGAAAACAGGAAAAGAAAGAAAAGACTGAAAGGGAGACACAAAAACACATATGGCAGAGGCCACAGGTAGGATCCCCTTGTGGCTGTCCCCCAAGAGTACTGGGCTCCTACTCTTTGATAATGAAAACGATACAACTGACCCCTGCAAGAGGACACGTGTTTGAGTTGAGGATGAGTGTCATACAGCCTTCTGTCTACTCTCTCTCCTCTCTGACTTGCTCGGTCTCCCACAAGCCAATGCAAAGCCAGACTGCACTGTGCCCTCCACTGCCCTGACTGCCTGAACTAACCAGCCAAGGGCTCCTGGCATAAGTGATAGGGTATCAGCTCCTTTAATCCTCAGGATAAGGACTGTGAAACACTGCCCAGGGCTTTGGAGTCCCTTCCTGCAGCACGGGCTCCTGGGTCAGCAAGGTAGCCACAGTCAGAATCCTACCTTTACAAGTAAAGAATGAGAGCCTTAGTGGAGCAGAAGGAAAAACAAGAGGGATAGAAGAGGGGAAAGAAGCAGAACCAAGAAAACATTCCTTGGAAAACACAGGGCAGCACAGCCAGTAGGAGCTCATCCTCTAGAGCCACCATAATGAATACAAAGCTTCACACCATTACTCATTAACATCTGAACACACTACTCACTCAACCTCTCTAACCTTAAAGGAGGGATGGTGACAATACCTTCTTTATACAGTTGTTATGAAAAATAAATGACACAATGCATGAAAAGCCCTTAGCATGAAGCCTCAAGAAGGGGTAGCTGAGAAAACCCAACTCAGATAATGAAAAAGCCCCAAACTGGTGAAGACAGACCTGGAATTAGAGTTAGACAACCTGAGTTTTCAGTTCCCCATTTGTAAATGAGGGGCTTGTAATGAAGGTTCTTTCCAGATTAGACATTCTAGAAGTCTGTGACCAAGAAGTAGAGGTTAAAATGCCATGTGGGCATTACAAGTGTCATGTAAAATGATGCTCAATAACACATTCACCACTATCAGAGAAAGCAATATGCAGGGGGATTTAAGTGAAGAGTGTGTGAGTGTGTTTGGGTATGGGAGCATTGGGTGGAAGGAGGGGCTGTTGCTAGGGAAAGGGATGATTAACCACAAATGTCATTGCTTATATTGTTATTCTTTGCTAGGTATCATGTAGGCAATTGTTATTTGTTGTCAGGTGTTGTCAAGTTGGGGTTCAACTCATAGCAACCCTATGTACAACAGAATGAAACATTCCCCAACACTGTGCCCTGCCCAGAACTGTTAGTGCTTCTCTGATATTCATAGGATTTTCAATGGCTGATTTTTTCAGGATTTTTCCAGGAGTGGGCTACCAGTTTCTTCTCCCATTTTTGCAGGGCTGGGGACTGAACCCGGGGCCTGAGAGAGTACAGAGCTAAACCCCAGCCCCAGTGTAGGCAATTAGGGTCTTATTAAAAAATTTCCCCTAAAATCAAGAGGGAAAGATTTCTCCTCACCCTAACCTTGATTTTTGTCCTTAAGGCCAAAATTGATAGTACTTTTAGTCTGCATAGAATAGCTTCTTACCCATCATCTTATCCCCTTGATGGGATATAGAAGGCTTTCTAAAGCAATATGAAGTCATATTTTTTAAAAAATACATTTAAACAGAAACCAAGACATGGTGTTTAGATAACACACCACCTCCTTCAGTCTAGTCTAAACTACTGAGGGCTTTAGCTTCCTTCCTGGTCTCCTAGAGTTCTGGTTCATTAAGAAAATACATCTCCCAAATGTGGAGCCACAGAGCAGAGACCAAGACGATAGCAAGAAACCAGTGTCATCAGGGCTCCAATGATAGCCAGGACATCTGGGTGGAATGACAGATGTTGCACAAAAGCTTAGTCAAATCTTCTAAGCCACCTGGAATGTCCTCTCTCCTAGTCCAAATCTTCTTATCCTTTAGGGAGAGTTCAAACTCCCATCGTCTGGGAAGCTTCCACTGATAACACAGCATCCCACTGGGGATACCAACTCCCACTTCCGTGCACTGGGTGGACATAAGCGCTTGTTTCCTGGCACCACTTGCTTCCCATCCTCAAAACATATCTCATTCTCATGAAAGGACTTCCAGGCACATTACTGTGTCTCACATCACCTTGCACTAGGCTCAAGCTGAATAAATAACTGTGGCTTAAATAGATAAGCAAACCATTCTTGTGTACACATGATTTTCTCAGAAAAAGACTGCACCATTCCCTTAATAAAGATTAACTATGCCCCATCATATAAAATTAATTTCACCTTGGGCAGATAAGGGACTGTACTATGACGTGCATCCAGGTCCACATCTTAGAAAATTTGCTCAGCAAATGGCAAGTCTATTAACGAGAACTCTCAGGCCAAATCTGTGACGAAACAGAGCTTGACAATACCAAGTCTTCACATACCTTCTTAATCCTGTTTCCCATGAGGAAAGGGAAGCCCAGAAAGGTTAAGTGGCTTGTCCAAGGTCACTCAGCTAACAAGCAGCAAAGTCAGGCCTGGAATCCAGTTCTAATCCCTTTTCCATATCCTACAGCCACCCTAGAAGGCTCTCTATGCCCCCTTGGTAAACAGGAGGGCTGACAAGGCAATAGTGCCAGAGGCCAAAGATTCCCAAGGCATATCTGATCCCACAAATCAGTAATATTTTTATAAGAAAAATATCCTGAGAATCAAAACTATATAGGTAAGATGCCAGCACACTGCCCAGAGTCTGAAGCCAGGCAGTGATAATTAGAGATTTCGGACTGCTTAAACAGCTAGAAGACAAGAATTAAAAGAAGAGTCCCCTAAAAGAACAGGCCATATCATCACAGCATGAAGAAATTAAAAGAACATGTGTTGGAATGTTAAACTCAAAACCAGTGAGCTGTCCTGAGTAGCAGAAAATCCACACTGGGCAGTGAATCACGACCATCAACAGGGCAAATTGGTTAAGAAAAAGGACAGTACCTTCCCCATGAACAGCTCCAAGCAGGACACACTTACTCAAGAGCCCTGAAGCCCAGAAGCACATCTGTGCTGAAAATTAACACTTAAACCTCAGGCCCTGGAAGACTCCGGAGGCTGCTTACAGGCACCCTCTAATTACTGCCCTGGAAACACATGTGAACTGGATTCTGGCACTCACCGAGGCCTTACTTCACCCAATGAATTTTTTTACAGGGAGGATCCACAGCATTTTCCACCAAGAAGCTCCAGGGGTGGAATAATCACAAGTGTAAAATCATGCAGACTGAAAGACACAAGAAGATAGAAGTCGTCTCTCATATTCTGTTTCCCATCAAGAAACAGAGAATAAATACTGTTAATTTATCTTCTGACCAGTACAACACAAGCCGGGGTTTCTATGAAGACAGCCATAAGGTGAGTTTGTGACATGCACAAGGTGGGATTAGAACTCTAAATGGAAGTAGCCAAATCTGTCACCACCAGACTCACCTGGTCGGTACCCCAAAATTCACAGAGATGGACCACATGATGGTGTCAGAAAGAGAAAGAATGGTGGGCCCTCTGCTTTCCCTCGTCCTTCTGTTTCCCAAGGGACACCCACTAAGACCCTAGTTCCCGTCCAAGTTCAGCACCTTCTTCTGCCTACATTAAATTTAAGCAGTGGTTCCCAAAGTGTGTACCCAGGACCCTCGAGGGGGCAATGTGGCCCTAAGAACTTTTCAGTTAGTCTGCAAGGTCAAACTCGTTCTCATAATAATACTAACACACGTTTCAGCTTTTTCACCCTCAGGAGCTACATAACGTGTAATATTGCAACAGTGTGAATGCCAAACCCAATATAATAATCCAGCTGCCTCCTATTAAGCCAGACATTACAGAGATTTGCAAAAATATAAAACAATGCCATGCTTCTAAGACTTTTGTTTTGGAAACTGTAATTATATTTCATGAAAATATGCTCTTCATGTTAACATGTAATGGGTTTATTTTTTTAATTAATTAAAAAATGTATCTGTTTTTACTTTCCTGTGTAAATATTGACAGATACAGCCCACAAAAACAAAGACTCTCTGGAGTCTTCAATAATTTTAAAATACTGGCGTTTAAATAATTTAAATTTTGTTCCTAAGATCTACAAGTTTGAGAACCACCAGTTCATAAAAAGGAAAGATGCTCACATTCCATCTGTGCTTCTTCAAAAACTAAATTGGAACCACCTGCTGCTTTTTGCCTATCAGAATCCATCCATCATCTGGGATCTGGTTCAAGCTCCATCAAAACCCCAGCCCTTGGAGAATCCTACCTTTCTAACTCCCCTGCTTCATTTTTCTATGCTACCTGAAAGAATAGAATACCTATTCTTTCTATGTCATGGCTCACCATTCTGTGACATCCCCTGTACTATTGTCCTGGGTTATGTAACCTCTGTTGTTATTTAACTTTCCCTACGGGTGTGTCTTGCTTCCCCAAGACAATTCAAAACTGTGAAAATGGTTCTGAATCCAGCTCTGCCACTTAACTACCGAGCTGACTTTGGACAAGTTACACAGCCTTGGTTTCCTTATTTCTAAAAGGCAGAGGAAGCAGATGTCCTGTGAAACCTAGGCAATTACCTGTTCTTCCAATACCACGTAGCTCAGGAATTTTCTTGGAACTGCGATAATAGTCCTGAGCACCAGGCACAGGGCTGGCACACTGAGGCTGGCCCACCTTCTCAAAGGCACAGCTACATCAGACAGAGGTGAACACACAAATGATGCATGAATCCATACATCAGGTTTGGGTCTTGCCAGAGGACAGCAGTGCCCTCCTAGGGGGACATCTGGAAATGAGGGCAAAGAGAACTACTGGTTTTTATGAACAGGAATTGATGTTTATGGCTGGGAATGTAGCTCAACGGAAGAGCACGTGCCTGGCATGTATGAGGCCTTGAGGTGGAGCCCCATCACCACCAAAAAAAAAAAATCCTTAAAGAAAGAAGAGAATTATTGGCATTAAGCATTCAGGAGAGTATCTAATACTTCATCTACTCAAAGGCCACAGAGCTCCATCTCAGAATGTTTTTGTGAGGTGCCGTCAAGTCAGTCTCCAACTCACAGTGACCCTATGTACAACAGGCAAAACACTATTGTCAGTGCTTCACTGCTATTCATAGGGTTTTCAATGGCTGACTGTTTTTTGGGAGTGGGTTGCCAGCTCCTTCTCCCTAATAAGTTGTATGAGGCTGCCGGGCACCATGTATGTGTTCCCCTGCTTCCTAGAGATTTCAGGGGCCTATTGTTTGAAGGAGCAGGCTCTTGGGACCATCCTCCCATACTTGTGGTACTGGGGATCGAACCCAGCTCCTCAGGAAGGACAGAACAGCATTCTATCAACTGAGCCAAAGTTGCAGCCCCCATCTCATATACAAACTTTATAATCTCAGTATGCTGATACCTCTTATTGTGTCTTCTATTCATAAAAGAAGAATCTCCTATGTTGTTCCCCAAGCAATTCCCAGGGGATATTGGGACATCCTCAAATCCCTAGGAGGAATATCAGCTCCTCCGACCTCCTAAGTGGTTCTCTACCAGCCAACAAGTCGAAATGGCTGTGTGTCCACTTCACTTTATCTCAAGTCCCTCACTTTATTTTAATGCCCCAAAGGGGTGGGGAAGTGGCCGCTCCCAGCTTGGAAGGCTTGTTTTTCTCACCTAGATCACCCCTCTAGCCCATCTCGTTGTCTCTGTCTCTGTCTGGCAAGAAGCCCACAGATCCATCAGAGAAGACAGGAAGCAGCCAAGGCAATCTGTTTCTGTGTGGATTTGATTCCACTGCCTGGGACTGTGATCCCTGGGAAGAGAGTCTAGCAAACAAGGCCCACGTGGACTCACTACTGATGATCTGCAGACCCCCATTGTTTTCTGGGGGTGGCAGGAGGTCACAGTTCCGTTTATTCTAGTTCGTAAAGCAGGTGGAGAAAATTTGGTGTTCACATGCCATGTGTATTTAACAGCTACAGTCTACACTATGCACATGTGTTCCGAATGTACCACAACTGAAGTATTTGTTAGATAAAACTCTGGTCCTGTTCTTCAAATGTGACCTACCATCTCTCCATCCATGACTTGGTACATTTTTACCAAGTGCTCACTACTTACCATTACTTTCCCTTGAAAGGGAATAAGTCTTTTCTCTGGCCCACAGGACACCTGAAGGATGTCAGCACTTGGATCCCCAATGATTTCCTATTAAGGAAATAATTTTAAACAAGATATGTAGTTTGCCCTCTGAGAATAAAACTGTAAGATAAACATAATAATGAATCAGTGTGGAGAGAAGCAAAATCAACTACTTACAATAGATCTCAATCAGATTAAACACATTAACATAATCTCAAAAAAACCACCGTCTGGGATGGGGCTGATAGGCAGAAGTATGGGATCAACCAAGAGAGCCAAAGAAGACAGAAGTCCCCAAGCACACAATGACAGTGTCCATCCTAGCACTGCCTACAAGTGAGTGTATCCTACCTGAGGATACATGCCTCAGGCCTTCTCAACCTGTTGCTAACAAACCAGTTATTGTGAAGTGTGCTGTCAAGAAATGCCACACAAGTTTAAGTAAATTTAGTCAACATTGATTATCTATCCTCTAAAATACTAGTAAACTATATTAGTATATTAAGGGCTCTGATAAATTCTGAAACAAAGAAACCTGTTAACTTTTAACTCAGTGTTTTCAAAAGTCATTTGACCATAGAACTCTTTGCGGAATAGTCATTAACAACCCCCAGGACTAGCATTCCTGGGAACTATATGGAATCATTGAACTCATCTTCCTGAGCCTGATTCTAGCAGTAGAGTTAGGCTCTTTGCAGAGCCTCCCTCCAGAGTTATAGGTTAGTAGACTGATCCTAGAATCCAGTGAGCATAACACACAACTCCCCTTGCTACTTGAACTGGTGGTACTGACTTTATGTAACAACTACAAGCCCTTGGTTACCATTAGCTTTCTCCAGATGGCTTGAAGCCTCCCATAAGTGCTAACCTAGTTGTTCTCAAGTAGAAAATGTTTTATCCCAGGAGCTGAGGCGGGAGGGTGGAGGGAGGAATTCAGTAATGTCTGGAGTCGTTTTTTGTTGTCACAATTGGAGAAAAGTGCTACCAGCATCTAGTGGGCAGAGGCCAGGGACGCTGCTTGACATCCTATGTTGCACAAGACACCCCCAGAACAGAGTTATCTGACCTAAATGTCAGTAATGGTGAAGTTGGGAACCCAAAAAAATATATGATCTTGGTCTGCAAGGTTGAGAATCTTGGGAAATTCGCCAAAACAATGAACGCTGCCCTAAAAGGATTCTTGGCAACCAACCATCAGCTTCTCCAGGGGACTCATCTCTGCCTTTCCTTTAATATCCACATGAGATGCAGCTTTGGGCTGGGGTACAAATGCCCGTCACCCAGACAGTGAGCCTGGAATACTGTATCCTTGGCCCAATCCCCTACCCACAGTTAATAGACACATGAAGCCATTTCTGCTGTTGCCTTGCATTTGCTCAAAAATGAGTGACTAGCTTGAGGAAGTCACCAGGCTAGGGGGAACTGGGTCCCTCAGCTGCCTCAGGAGCCCCAGCACAGAGGCAGAAGCCAGAGTATGGCTGTCTATGCAGGCCACTTCAGTGGGTTCAATGTCATCATCACCATTGCAGGCACAAGCTATCAAGGACACCATGGGATCCCTTGCCAGCCATCAAAATATATTAAAGGTCCTAGACAGAAGGGACATGCGATGCCCCATGGGACCAGCAGATACACACTAAGCATGCAATATGCTTCAGGAGGGGGCCCAATGGAAGCTTCCTTAAGCAAGCAAAACTCCAAAATATGGATGTGCCTGTGTTTAGGCACATGTGCCCATATGGAGATGAATAGATAGAAAAAGATAGACAATGACTACAGAGATTAATGACTGACTTATTGATTAAGAGAGAATACAAAGCAGTTGATATCTAAGTGCTGCTCTTTAACACACAGGTCCAGCTCGCCTTTCTATTCAGTGCGACCCCCACACTAACAACCTGGAAGCAAGGGAAGCAACAAAGGAGAGGAATAAGCTCCTCCCCCTTTATAGTAGTTACACCCTTCTGCTCTGAGGTCTGGGGATGTGGGAGCCTCATTCTGTCATCCAGGAGCCTTGGGCAGCTTCAGAGCAGTGAGGCTATCCCCATGGCACCAGCCTTGACCTTTGAAAGAGGGAAAAAGAAACAACCCTTCAAAAGGATTCTAGTGCCGCCTGGGCGCCTACTGAACAGAAGGTGAAGACATCCACAGAATCCAAAGTTGATCCTCCTAGGCCCCCCACACGGTCCATGTCCCCCACACTCAAGTTCAGTACCTCTCTAACAGGATTAGTAGTGCTAAACCAAGAAAGACTTCTACTAGGCAACAGCAAAATAGGAGAAGGAGAGGAGAGGACAGAAAGGAAGACAGACAAGAATGGAAAGGCAAGGGGGAAAAAAGAAGGCTCCGCATGTTTTGAAAATCACTATAGAAGCTAAAAACTGAAACGGTGGTTTAGCAGGTAAGACTTGGCTGAGAACCTGGGCCCAGCCCTGAGAGCAGAGACCTTCAGTCCTCAATGTTCCCCAGGAGGGAACATTTGAGGTATCTTGGGATGAGAGACACCATGGACGGCAGTGCAAAAGCAGGTAGGGAGAATCAAGGCAGGCCTTATGGACTTCAGTTTGCCTTTAGCTAACAAGGGTCAACCTGTCCCAAACCATCAGACCCTGTCCTGTCAGAAAAACAAGAGAGAGAAGAAATAACTGAGTCACCCAGGAAAGTTAGTTTATGTGCTGAGGAGAGGTGGCAAGAAGCAACAAAAACTGAGCTGGCAGTCAGGAGACAGAAGCAGGGCAAAAGAAGACGGTGCAGGCCACACTGGGAATAAAAGGTTATTCTCTCGCAAAGCCCTCACTCACCAGGAACCAGGAGGGCACCCAGCCCAGCACCAGAAGTGAAGGACTGAGATGCGGTGGTACATATTCAGGCTCCAGAATCCAAAATGCCCAGACTTAAACATTGGTTCCACTACAGAGACTGTGAGTGACCTCAGGCAACGTGGTTTACATCCCACCATAGTTTCCTGCCCTGTAAGATGGCGGCAGCAACATCTCTGTCTCCGAGCTGTGAAGCCTGAGGTAGCATCAGGAAGGCCAAGGGCCCTCAGCATCCACACCATGCCTAGTCCTCTCTTTCCCAGCCTGCCTCCTCTCCAGCCCTCACCACACAGGCTATATTTCCACAATGGACTCAACTCTTGAGAGCATGCTGTCTTGTTTCTATGGAGACACAAGACTGACACTTGCAGAACATCCCAGAAGAGGAGTCAACTCCTTTGGGAGGAATGAGCAGCAGTCCCTTGTTTCTCTTTGAAGCCCCAGGACACTGGACACATGGGAGCAAGAGCACAGGGGCTCAAGGAGGAGAAGCCAGAGTTGGTCAGAAAGGAAAACCAAGCAGACCTTTACAGACTGAGTTCTATGAGGCTCCGAAAGTCGGTGACATAACTCATGATTCACTAGCACCTTACATGGGTGTCAAGGGGTCAGACGGGAAGGAGACAAGAAGCTTCCTACCACTTGGAACTTAAACCTGGCAGAGGTGACAAGACCAGTGCACACAGGGACATTTCAAGACAAAAGGCACCTAAGTACAGATCACAGCATCTGCTGGTGGGCTCTCCTCTCTCTCCAGGGACTCCACACAGCACCACGGCCACAGTTGCATGAAGCCAGCACCCAAGAATATTTGTTAAGGAGTCAGGAGATGGCTCAGGAGTAAAGCACTTGCCCAGCACAGCATGTGTGAGGCCCTGGATTCCAGCCCCAGCACTGCCAAAAAAAAAAAAAAAAAAGAATATTTGCTGAGTGACTGAGTTATTCATTCAACTTGCCCTCTGAGTCGCTTGCCTGTGGGAAGCTCTGTGAAGACTGCTGGAACAGGATTTCACGGCGTCCTTGATAGCTTGGTCCTGAGGAAGACAGAAATTCGACTCCAAAAAAGCCAAAGAGATGTCATGGCAGGTTTAAGAGGCTGGAGCCCCATCATCCCCTAAGTCCAGAAGACATCCACTGAGTCTAAAGTTGATCCTCTTCAGCTCCCCACATGGGCTGTGCACCCCACACTTAAAGGATAGCACCTCTCTATAATAGGATTAGTAATGCTGAACCAAGAAAGACTTTCTCTAGGCTACAGCAAAATAGGAGAGGGAGAAAGACAGAAAGACAGACATAGTTGTAAGTTTTCATAAAACTGAAGGTATTGAGTTCTTTCCAACCTCAGGGCCTTTGCATATGTAGTTCCCTCTGCCTAGAACACTTTCCATCTCCAACTCCTTCTTTCCTTTGGTGTCCCAGTTTAGATGTCCCTTCCATAGAGCCCTCCTTGGCCATTCCACCAGAAGTTGGGCCTCCTCTCCTCACCTTGATCTTAGCCCCTTGTTTTCCTTTAGAATCCTTTACACATGGGTGCTTATTTGCTGGCTTATTTCATGTCCATCCTCTATCCAACTATAAGTCCCACTGGAGCAGGGACCATGCCTATCCTGTCTGCCATTAATCAGCCATTTCCTAGCATAGTGTTTGGGGCATATTAGCTCTCAATAAATGCATATTCAATTATTGAAGTAAATGTTCCATTTGTTCATGAAATAATTATGACAGCAAATTTATTATTTAAATTTTGCCTTGGTAAAATTAGACAAGCATAGCTCTAGACCAGTGCCTTCCCCTTTGTCAAGGTGGGAGATGGCAGGAAGGAGGTATTTTACTCTTTCAAGCAATGCAAAAGTTTGCAAACCAATGCTCTACAGAAGAAAAGCCTACAGAACAAAAGTAAATAAAGATTACTATGAGGTCCCTCTGTTAGAACACAGATCTACTTCTGAAATAGGTGCCTGTAAATTGAATGCCTGAAAATCCACATCTGTTTCCAGGGAAACTCGCTTTTTCAGAGACATTTTATCTTCATTTCTCATTTGCCATCAGAGAACACTAATACCATGGCTTTAGGCTTTTCTGCCTTCACCTTTCCTGGCCTGCCAAGTTTTTTATTATGGAGGTTTTAACTGTTCAACCTATAAACATTCCTGGGTTCCTATTTAAAGAAAAGCTGGATGTGTTCATCAAATGAAGACCCATTTGGGGTTGCATTAAGAACTCCACTGAAGCAATGACTGGGACGTTCACACACTGAGTTCTCCCACCAGGGTCACCTGTAAGCACTGGCTGGCTCTCTCTGTGCGCCCCAACTCCCAATCCATAATGGTAGAGGAGGTTGCACAGCCCTGTAGCTAAGAGGATGTCAGTGTCCAGCACTACACGACTACATAGGCACAGGAAAACACACATTACTAGCCACCCTCAGGCTTTTACCCTCCTGTGGCCGTTCCCATCTGCCAAGGTGATGGGCTGCAGAGTCCAAAGGCAAGGTGTGCAGGAACAGTGATGCCCTCTGTGTATCTGGACTTTGATTCCAAACTCATTCCTCAATGAACATCCACTTTGCCTTTCCAAAGATGTTTGCAGTGAGGGAAACTACAGATTGCCCACAGATGGGGAAACTGAGGCTCACAGAGGAGGACAGAAAGGAAGACAGAAAGACAGACAGTAAGGTAAGTGTTCATGAAATGGAAGGTATCACGTTCTTTCCCACCTGCTAGCATATGAAGACAAGGCTGCAAGTCAGCACCAGTTAAGCCGCAGGATGGAACTCTAACGTGAGAGGACTTCAAAATCGCAATGGCCCAACAGAGGCAAGGCGACAGCGGTGGTCATTATCATGACAATTCACCCATTCAAAATCTCTGAGCATTTGCCATATAGCAGATGTACTTCCAGGTTCAAGGAGGGAGACGCGTGGGGTGGACACAAAGGTAAACGATGTTCGGCCTCCGCCCATCCAAAAGGGAGGACACTGGAGAGGTGAACGTCTCCTAACAAGAACCACACAACAGATATGCAGTCAGGCAATGGGAGCCTGGAGGAGGAGCAGCCCGACTTTGTATAGGAGCCAGCAGAAGCCAGCACTAGAGGCAAATAAATAGAAGCAAAAGGCATTTCTAGGCAGAGAGGACAGTATGCCCAGCCTACAGAGGTGTGACAGGTCAAGAAAGGCCTGCAGATGTTGGTAGGATCAGCCAGTGCAATTAGCCAGGAGCTCCAAAGGCCTTGCTATGTAGGAGACACTTTCCTGAAGGCCATCAGCAGGACGTGCCTCCACTGGGGGCCAAGACAGCAGGAACAGCATGATCAGACTCAAGATCAGAAGGACAGGACAGGTTGCTGGGTAATGAGAGGGTCATAGGAGCACCTGGGGGCACAGAAACCAGGGAGGAGAAGATGTCATTTGTTTAAACAAGTGACTAGGAGCTAAACTGGGGATCTGCCTGTTACTTAACCTTTGGCAACAGAATGAAATATCAGTGTTTGTCCTTTCTCCTTTATAGAGCTATTATAAAGTTACTAATAATGGAAAATGGGGCTGGGATTTAGCTAGGTTGGTAGAGTGCTGCGCTGCAGTCTCTGAGGTCCTGAGTTCAATTCCCAGCACCACAAAAATGGGAGAAGGGCCTGGCAATCCACTCCCAAGGCAATCCTGAAACAGTTAGCCATTGAAAACCCTATGAGGGTCTCTATGAGTCAGATACCGACTCAATGACACCTAACAACAACAACAACAACAACAACAACAACAATAATGGAAAGATAATAAAAATAGTGGCTAATAAGTACTGAACACTTACATACTCTATTCAACAAACACTTAGCATTTACTAGGCACCATTGTTCTAAGGGCTTTACAAATACTAATTCACTTAATCCTCGCAACAATCCAGTGACATAAGAACTTTTATTATCCTCAGAGATGTTAAGTAACTTACACCAGGCCACGCAGGGGTAAGTAATAGCACTATGATTTTGAGCCATGCAGCCTGGCTTAAGTACCTGTTCTTGGTCACCAAATCCACAATCTCTTGCCAAAACATGCCTAGCACTGTGGTAAGGTAAGTACCCCATAGCTGTTACTCTGGCCCTCACAATAATTCTGAGGTAGGATATCTTCTCTATCCCTGTTTTGTAGAAAAGGAAACTGAGACACAGAGCGGGTGGACATCTTGCCCGGGGCTGCACAGCTAATAAGTGGCTGAACTGAAAATTAGTCTATATGGCTGCAAAATTTGTGCTTTGAACTGCCTTCCCCGCACTCTTCATTCTGAAAGTATGAAAATGGGGATGGGAGTGGGACAGGAGGAAGCAGCATCCAGAGACCAGGCTGAACACTCAGAAGAGCGGGCAATTAGATGGGATGTGCCTGCCTAGAAGAGAGAACGCAAGTTTTCCTCTAGCCCAGCTCCACAGTTCAGCCCCCAAATGAGTTGGACTGTGTCTGCTGGGCAGTAAAACACCCCAATCCCTTGCAGGTGAGGCCTCGGTGATGCGAAGAGAGGGGCAAATGGTGGTATCTCAGCCAGGCCCTGTTGTTCTGATTGGTCCCGACACAAACAAGATGTCAGTTAGTACAGCAGAAAATCCCCATGACGGCAACTCCCCAGGACCCAGCACACCCTGGACCAGGATGGAGCCACAGTGTCCAGAGTCATCTGCTGCCACTTTTTGGGACTGGGAGTTCCAGCCTGGGTCCTGGCAAGGGAATCATTAATTTATGGGCAGGCTTCATAAGGAAGAAAAACACGTAAGAAATTTTGTAGACAGACACAGAGCTAAAAACGAAACTCATCAGGGTGCAGCTGGGACAGACCACCCACAGCTGTGGCTCTGAAGAGGGCAAAGCCCCCAGCAAGATGGTTTAGAGGCTCAGGAGGACGCGTGGACTTTGGGCAGTGAAGAAATCCTGTGTATCACTGTGGCTAAGGGCATGGACTTTGAAGCCAGGCTCCTTGGATTCACACCCCAGCTTGACCTCTTATTGGCTGTAAGATTTAGGGCATATTCCTTAACCTCTCTGAGCCTCAGTTTTCTCACCTGTCATATGAGGATAACATCGTGAAATTGTTATAGGGATTAAATGGATTAATACATAGATAGCTCTGAGAACAGTGCCCAGCAATGAGGCAGCATGCTGTATATACTTATTAAATAAGAGAAGTGGGTTTTGGGGAAATATATAGTATCTCTGCACATCATATGGTTGTGAAAGCTGGACATTGAACAAGAGAGACAGAAAAAGAATTGATGCTTTTGAATTGTGGTGCTGGAGACGTCTATTGAATATACCATGGACTGCCAAAAGAACCAACAGATCTGTCCTAGAAGAAGTACAACCAGAGTGCTCCTTGGAAGCAAAAATGGCCAGACTGCGTCTTACATATTT